>JAFJYI010000070.1:3000000-3268099 GCA_019022655.1 Acacia acuminata | reverse complement strand
AAACTGGTGATCAAATTATAGACATTCTATAAAGGAGCCGAGTGCATATTCTTGTTATAAGTGTCATTGTTCTTGGAGATCCACGTTGGGCTTTTAGTGGAGTAACAATGAACTAGATAATCTTAAACAGATTATCATGAGCCTTGATGAATGACAAATGGTGGGTCCCAGGAGCTAACTTGAGACAAGGGATGGGGTATGTTATCGGATATGATGGCTTATGGGCTATATGTTCTTGGGTTTACGAACTCAAGTTAGTATCTTAAAGAGCAAGTGGGAGATTGTTGGTTAATGTGCTCTTTGGTCACTTAAGCCCAATAAGGCTTAATTGAGACTACAACTCAAGAACTTCAAGGCCCATTGTGGATTAGGGTTAGGCCTTGGGTGTAGTAGCATATAAACTAACTTTTGATCGCTTGAAAAGATCTGACGCACAAATAGTTAGGAGGCTCTCATGAAACAAAAACCTAGAGGCGGAGCGTTCATCATCGAAGCGGTTGCCCACACAACCATCTCATCCCCCTCGAGAGATAGTGCGGAAGATCAATCATAGATCGCGAGAATTTGTTCGTATACGAGGACTGTTCGTAGACAAAGGTTTGCTCGTGGAGAATCTTTCAGATAGCTCTTCAATATCCAGTAAGCAAAACGATGAAAGGTTTCATCTTTTCCTACATCGCGATGGTGCGATACGCTTCAGCGTTTCTGATCAGTTTCCTACATTATTAGGGTTGCAAAATAGAAATCTAAATTTTTAGACAACTTTAATGATACAACAAAATCTTTTTTAGTTCTTGAAATTAGTTGAAGTGACTTGTATTAAAGACCAGGAGAGCATTAATTAATTAGTAATTTAGTACCCTTTTAGTTAACAATATAAGTCACTTCTAAAATAATTTTTTGTCCACATATGAGTTACTTAGAAGGTAATTAATGCTTATTATATTAATTTTGCTTTTGTTGGCATAATAATGTAAAAATATATTTTCTCCCCCTTTTAAACCTTTATTTATACTTCTTTTCTTTCCTTCACAATTACATTTAGTATGGATAAATTTAGGAAACAAATTTATAATTAAGATATTTTTAATAACTTAACTATCGTTCTTATTTTAGTTCTGTAAATTATTTATTTACTTGATAGTGACTTGTATTATAGAGGGAGATCGGTAGTAATTTCTTTTCCATATCCCTTGCGTATATATTTGAAGGTGTTTACCACTAATTAGTAATTTTCACGTGTGTATCACAAATTTCCAAGAAAAAGGAAAGAAAATTTGCCCACACACAAATTTCCAAAATTTGCCCAATAATTTAGAGATACATTCATAAAAATTGCAAATAATGCTGCTTGCTTTTTAAATATACTTGATTTGATTATGACAATTTAGAACTACAATAAGAGAAATTAAAATTTAAAAATATTTTGTAAAATTTTAAATCTGTTAAATTTTGAATTTATGAAGTGGAGACAATGTAACAAAGGGAAAGTGCTAAGAAAAGAAACTTTATCCGCTCTGCATAAACTTGACCTAGAATCCTACCCGATCAATTTTCATTTTTAATCGTCTATATATCACATATTCTTAGCTTGCTCTCGATTAAAAAACTTGAATTCCAATAATTTTATCAAAGGGAAAGACATTCTTAAGTGTCAATGTGAAGTTAGATCAAATCTTCTTCCGAAGATTTTGCTCTATTTCTTAGTTATACTTCAGTTTAATAAGAATATATGATGTATAGACGTATCGATAACAAGAGAAGGAAAAAACAATTTCGTGACAACTGTAGCTAATAGGCGCAAGTTACTGTTTTAGTGTATCGTTAGCATTCCTTGATTATCTTTGGGTGAGTTGCTAATTCCTAATAATTGAACTCCGACAAGCGGTAACTCACGGATGGCGCGGATGAAAATTGCCTAGCAATCAAGTGCCCGACCAACCTCCCAACCGAAGCTTCTTCTAAAATCCTCTCGATCATTCTGGGCCGCTGCTTAACCTTTTCATATCCTCCCCTGTTAAACATGATTTTCTGGACAATTTGGTGGCCATCATTTATCCAAGAATAATATCTTTGTGTAGGAAACTGATCAGAAACGCGAAGCGTATCGTACCACGCGATGTAGGAAAAGATGAAACCTTTCATCGTTTTTGCTTACCTCGGATATTGAAGAGTTATCTCGAAAGATTCTCCACGAACAATCCTTGTCTACGAACCGGTCCTCGTATACGAACAGGTCCTCGTGCTATCTATGATTGATCTTCCGGACTATCTCTCGAGGGGGATGAGATGGTTGTGTGGGCAACCGTTCGGATGATGAACGTACGCCTCTAGGTTTTGTTTACGATGAGAGCCTCCTAACTATTTGTCCGGCCGTATCTTTTCAAGCGGCGAAAGTTAGTTTATATGCTACTACACCCAAGGCCTAACCCTAATCCACATGGGCCTTAGAGTTCTTGGGGTCTGTAGTCTCAATTAAGCCTTATTGGGCTTAAGTGACCAAAGAGCACATTAACCCAACAATCTCCCACTTGCTCTTTAAGATACTAACTTGAGTTCGTAAACCCAAGACCATGTAGCCCATAAGCCATCGTCATCGATAATATACCCCATCCCTTGTCTCAAGCTAGCACAGGGACCTACCATTTGTCATTCATCAAGGCTCATGATAATCTACAAAAGATTATCTAGTTCGGTGCTACTCCACTAAAAGCCCAAACGTGATCTCCAAGAACAATGACACTTATAACAAGAATATGCCTTTGCCCCTTTATAGAATGTCTATAATTTGATTGACTAGTTTTACGTAACCCAATCAATTATTTATTCCTTGACTTTGATAGTTTCTCTAATGGATTACATGCACGGCCGCCTCTTCAATATCCGTGTACCAAACATATCAAGGGACATTTCCTATAAATTCCATGTTGTTTATCTCATAAACACCGATAACCAAATAGTCTCAATCCCAAAATACCTAGTTGTTGGCCGTCATATAGATCAAACCTTACCCGTTGGTAAATCAAAGAATGAAAACTATTCGACTACTGCTTTAAAATAAACTCGGGATTAAGAGCAACCACATAACTATAGTTATCTGAGATTTGATTCCTTTATGACAAAAGAAAACCTTAATCAAATCTCTCCTTGATCCATTCAATGTGAGCATTAACTCACACCAATGTTTTATAATGATTCGGACAAAACCATTTCATAAAACATTGCGGCCTAAATAAAGTGCCCAACTTAATTTAATAGTCAGCGTGAACCATTTCATCAATTGTGAGAACCTATGACCATGTCCTCTATGAACGTATTCATATGATCATATACTCCACAATTGATCCGGACCTTAGAGTTTGTAAATAGTGTGCAAAATAAATGAAAAAAAAATACTCCATTTATTAACATTCAGAAAAGAAATGCAATGTCATAATGTCATGCTCAAAAGCACAAAATAACAAAGTGAAATAACAATCGCCTAAAGCTACGGCAAATGCGGAATCCTCCTAAGACCCATAGATGAAACATGCCTCTCGAACACACGCTCGTCAAACTCTTAGTAAAAGGGTCGGGTTAAAGATTCTCGTCGATGCTATCTTTGCTACCACGTATCTCCTCTTTTAATTATTTCTCGGATCAAGTGGTATTTCCTCTCTATGTGCTTCATCTCTTATGACACCTTGGTTCCTTGGATCGCTACCGCCTACCGTTGTCACAAAGAGTGTGATAGGACAATTTACACTGGTATCACCCGAAGATCCGTTAGGAACTTCTTTAACCATGCGGCTTCCTTTGCGGCCTCGAAAGCGGCCTACATACTCGGCCTACGTGGCGAGTCGGCCACACATGTTTTACACTTCTCCAACAAATGGCACCGCCATTAAGGGTGTACACATATCCCGAGGTGGATTTTCTTGAGTCAATATCTCCTTGGAAATCCGAGTCCGTATAACCAATGGTTTCAAGACTCCCACTTGAGTAGACCAACATATAATCTCTCGTTCTCCGTAGGTACTTGAGTATATGTTTAACCGCTACCCAAATGTTGCTCTCCAGGGTCCGATTGGTACCGGCTTACTACTCGAGTGCATAGCAAATATCCTGTCCGGTACATAGCATAGCATACATGAGACTACCTACTGTGAAGCATAAGGTATCCTACTCATGCGTTATCTCTGCTCAGAGTTTGAGGAGATTGCTTCTCGGAGATGAATCCCATGCCACGAAGGGTATAATTCCCCTCTTTGAATTCTCCATGCTAAACCTGGCAAGTATTTTGTCAATGTATTGAGCCTGGGATAATGCCAAAACCCCAGCTTCTTCCTAGGTCTCGCAAGAGTTTAATACCAAGAACATAATTGGCTTCCCCCGGTCCTTCATATCAAAATGTTTGCTCGACCAGGTTTTTATGCCCAACAATACCTCTCAGATCATTTCCGATAAGGAGTATGTCATCCACATAAAGTACCCGAGAAAAGATACCGCATTACCTTGGATCCTTTTATACACACACGGCTCATCGGGACTTTTCTCAAAGCCATAAGACTCAATGGCTTGATCAAATCCGATGTTCCATGATCCGATGCTTGCTTAAGTCCATAAATGGACCTCTCGCAACTTGCATACCATTTCTTCTTGCCCTTTGGTCAGTAAACCCTTTTGGTTGCTTTTGCGCATATAGATTTCCTCTTCCAAATTTCCATTTAGAAAAGTAGTTTTGACATCCATCTGCAAATCTCATAATCAAGATTGGTTGCAGCGGCTAAGAGAATCCGGATAGACTTGAGCATGGCAACCGGCGAAAGGTTTCATCATAATCCACTCCTTCTCTTTGGGAGTACCCTTTCGCCACCAATCTAGTTTTGAAGGTTTCAACCTTCCCGTCCGATCCTCTCTTTCTCTTGTAAATCCACTTACACCCAATGGGTCTTACCCCTTTAGGTGCATCTACAAGAGACCAAACTGAGTTGGAATACATAGAATCCATTTCACGATTCATAGCCTCGAGCCATTCCTGAGCATCAACATCTCCTAGTGCTTCGTCATAACTCGTGGGATCACCATCTTCTGCGATGATGTCATCCTGATTTGACTCACCCAATAAGAGATATCTTGCAGGTTTACGAATCAATCTCCCACTACGACTTTGTCGTACTTGATGTCGTGCATCTACAGAGGGGTCCACATTTTGTGGGTTGACAATTTCTAGATGAGGACCCTCATTAAGTGGATCAACCAATTCATGATTTTGTTCTTCATTTAGTTCAACATCATGCTGAACTTCGGGTTCTCGTCTCGGTTCCCGTGTACGTTCGGATACATTTTCCCCCTCTTTGAACAACCACGGAACAAAAGCTGGAACCCCTTGAGGTTGTGGTGAAACTTGATCCCGAGACTAGCTCATCAAGAATAACCCGACTTCTTGGCTTATAGTTTGTCATATAGTCCTCCTCTAAGAAAGTCGCGTGAGTGCTCACTATGACCTTCTTTTCTCTTTGACTATAAAACAACCAACCTCTGGTTCCTTTAGGATAGCCTACAAACATGCATACTTCGCATACGCGAGTCCATCTTGTCTGGATTGTTTCAAGACATGTCTTAGGAGCACCCCAAATCCGAATATGATTCATGGTGGGCTTACACCCTTTCCACAATTCAATTGGTGTCGTTGAAATCGACTTGGACGTAGCTAAGTTCAATAGATACATAGTCAAGTTTCTAAGGCATATCCCCGAATGAATCGAGAAAAGTGATGAATAATCGAGCATAGATCTTGTCATTTCTAAAAGGGTTCTATTTCTCCTTTCGGCAACTCCATTCTCTGCTTGGGGTGTCCACTAGAGAAGATAATTGTGAAACTATCCCCTCTTTGTCGGTAAGACCTGAACTCTCCAGATAGGTATTCACCCCCTCGATCAGATCGAAGAGTCTTAATTTGAACACCTAGATGCTTTTCTCGCACTCACCTTGAACTCTTGGAATTTTCCAAAAGCTTCGGACTTGTGACGATCGTACACATGTCCAAATCTAGAGTAATCATCAGTAAATGTGATGAAATACTGATACCCGCCTCTGGCTTGGACATTTATTAGTCCACATACATCAATATGTACGAATTCCAGCTGAAGTGTGGCACGTTTTCCCTTGGCCTTGAAAGATCTCTTGGTCATTTTACCCTCTAAACAGGATTCACACACGGTATCGGTTCAAAGTTCGGGATTTTAAAATCCCACTTTTGACCAAACCTTGTATCCTGTTAGAGTTAATATGACCCAATCTCAAATGCCAAAGATAAGTTTCATTGGAAACTTTTCTTTTCTTTGATGAATTAATATGCTCAACATCTTTTAATTCAACATGATAAACTTCACAGGGAATAGGACTAAGGAAATAAAGACCATTATACTTTGCACCAGAACAAATAAAAGAAGATGAACTTTTTATTGAAACTGAGGAATTAAACCGAACTCTCAAACCATGTTTACCCAAACAACTAACAAATTAAATTCCTCTTAAAATCTGGAATAAATAAACAGTTTCTAAAACCAAAGTTCTGTAATTATCAAAAGATAAAATAACTTGTCCCATCGCTAGTGCTGCAGACACAAGCTCACCGGTTCCAAGCTTCAAATCTCTTTGTCCTTTACTTACCCAGGCAAGCTATGTTTGAACCACCGCAAAGAGTAACAAACATGGTTAGTGGCTCCTGAATCAACGATCCATTTATCATCGTGATTCTCCACTAAACAAGCCTCAATCACATGTAAATTACCCATAGCATTTTGCCTAGCGGAGCTGCTAGGCGTAGCAAACATGCCATCAAGAGTCCGGAGCAATGTTGCTCCACTCTTAATCATGCTCACTTGCTCCTGAAGGTGATTGGCGAGACTGGCCAAAATGTAGCAGCGAACTGACACATTCTCCTTCTCCCATCTTTCCTTCTCCTGCTGAAATTGAGTCCGAATTGCATCAGACGCATCTGCGCAATGACGGCTTGGCATAGGGGTAGTGAGAACAAAGTTGAGCTTTTCATATTGAAGAACAATATCCAAATTAGTTTTCCATTGTTTGTAGTTTGTACCATCCATAGGTTTTTGGCTCAAGATTGTAGCTAAAGGATTGAATGAAGACATTTTTCTGAAAATAAGGAAAAAGCACACTAATTACAAACTATAATTAACAACAAACGATATAGCGCTAGTAGATTCTAATAACTACTATTCATTTATTGTTTAACAATCCATTAGTTATCTTTACAAGGCTTACGATGGGCAAGATTCTTGTAAAACTAATATTGTTAATTTGGGCCTTTAATTCCATTGCGAGCCTCGATGGGAGGGTTAACAATTTTACCAAAGTTGAATGTATTTAACCATAGTTTACTTTCAAAATTATCTTTAGTGTCTAAGTGTTGCCGACGATGGGCGTACAAAAACTTTACTAAAATTTTGAAAATATTAAGGTTTAATCTAGCGAAATCCGATTATCCTTATCCGATGGGGCTTCGATAACCATTTCACTAATAAACCCACAATTGGGGCCCGTAGGTTTTAAAATTAAATGCTTAATTTAAAACCTTCACACATTCAATATTTTAAATTTAGAATTTTCAATTTCCAACAATTTGTTCAATTTAGAGTAAATTATTAGGTATCTAAAATCTAGTCATGATTAGCGAGTGTCGTCACATGACCATTTTAAATAACCCACAAATTACTCTAAAAGGTACAATTCTCTTAGGAAATTTCCTGGATTATTTGTCTAGATCTTAATTCCACAATTATTATTCTAGATTTTAATTTAAAATCATAATAATTGATAATTAATGTCTAGATTTTAATTCCACAATTAATTAATCCAATTATTATTCAAGATTTCAAAATCATAATAAATGATAATTAATGTAGAGATTTTAATTCCACAATTAATTAATCCAATTATTAATCAAGATTTCAAAATCATAATAAATGATAATTAATGTGGAGATTTTAATTCCACAATTAATTAATCCAATTATTAATCAAGATTTCAAAATCATAATAAATGATAATTAATGTAGAGATTTTAATTCCACAATTAATTAATCCAATTATTATTCAAGATTTCAAAATCATAATAAATGATAATTAATGTGGAGATTTTAATTCCACAATTAATTAATCCAATTATTAATCAAGATTTCAAAATCATAATAAATGATAATTAATGTAGAGATTTTAATTCCACAATTAATTAATCCAATTATTATTCAAGATTTCAAAATCATAATAAATGATAATTAATGTAGTGGACAATCTAAATAATCCCTCATAATAACTATCATACTAGTCGATTGAAAACATAATAGTTATTATGCTATTATGACATGTGATTATGCAACAATATGGCATCTTCCTATTCTATATGGCATGTTATTACACATATCATGGTAATCGTAAATATAATTCATACAATTCAATAAAAGCTTTAAATAATAAAACAAATAACTTTAATCCATGGTTTTCCTATAAAATTTTAAAAATAAGATTTACAACTTTGGAATTTCTCTTTCGTCCCGTCCATAAGCATCTGTCTCAAGCGCCTTTAGGGTATCTATGTGCCCAAAAGCTCAAAAACTCAATCCTTGGCTAGAAACCCTAGGACACAAAAGAGGAACCCTAGCCACCACTTCTCGCCACGCCATCGGCCCGAAGTCATCTTCTTCGCGGTTCTTGATCTCCATCTTTTACGAAATTCGGAAAAATACATAGAAATTCCAAAAAAAAAAGAATAAAAAAAAACACACAGCAAGGAGGAAACCTAATCATATGGGATTAGCCTCCTTGTTACAAATCAAGAAATACACGAGAGAATCTAACCATGGATTAAAGCGATTAACCGATTAAAATTAAAACTAATATCAAATATGAATTATAAACGAATAACTACCATGAAATAAATAACAAATATAGAAAAAGATACCATATTTTCAAAATAATTTTTGAAAAGAATCACATGAAATATAAATTAATATCAAAACTCGGTTCTTTTCCTCATCGCTATTGGCTCGATGCCAATTGTTGGAAACGATCGAAACGCGGAAGCGTATCGTACCACGCGATGTAGGAAAAGATGAAACCTTTCATCGTTTTGCTTACCGGATATTGAAGAGTTATCGAAAGATTCTCCACGAACAATCCTTGTCTACGAACAGGTCCTCGTATACGAACAAATCGTGCTATCTATGATTGATCTTCCGGACTATCTCTCGAGGGGGATGAGATGGTTGTGTGGGCAACCATTCGGATGATGAACGCCTCGCCTCTAGGTTTTTGTTTCGATGAGAGCCTTCTAACTATTTGTCCTACCGTATCTTTTCAAGCGATCGAAAGTTAGTTTATATGCTACTACACCCAAGGCCTAACCCTAATCCACATGGGCCTTAGAGTTCTTGGGTGTAGTCTCAATTAAGCCTTATTGGGCTTAAGTGACCAAAGAGCACATTAACACAACACTTTGATCATGGAAATAAAATCATTCTAGCCTTTCTACATGTCTTGCATTGTTAAAGATATTTACTTTGACGAATTGTTGCGATTTCAGCTGTCTCTATTAGAATTATGTGAATCCACTTTAAGGAATAATAGAAAACGTGGGATTTAATACATATGCTATTGAAATTATTTTTTAACAAATAAAAAAGTAAAGAAAAAGTACTTAATACATAATTTACTACGAATTAAAATGCAATATCATGAAAACAACTTGGAATCATTCTTTTATCGTGAAAACAACTTGCAATATCGTAAAATTTTTAATTAGGATCATCTTTATTTCTAACAATTAAACATGTTTGATTTTTCATTATTAAATGAAGTATATAATATTAGTTATTGTATATAATTAATGTAACTTACTTGTGAACTAGAATGAGGGTCAATAATATAACATGTTTGGCTAAGTGCTAAAAGCATGGTTAGAAAATTGGTTTTCTCTATATTAAAATCCATGAAAATAAAGCTAATTCTACTCTTTTTGGTGTTTTTAGAAAATGAAGAAGGAATGTTTAAATTGAGAGTGAAAATGCGAATGATGAATGCTCTTGATAATAAAGAAATGACTATTTTTGCACAAAAAGTATAAGAGTTAAAATTCATTAAGTCTTACTAAATCCAATATTTCTAATTAACAATAGTTCCTACCTACAAACATAGTTAACCACTATCTCTTGAGATATTATTTAAAATCACTTATTATGCAATTAAAATTGGAATAATGCAATATAAGTCTTCTTAAATTTAAGTACTAAATAGTCGCTCAAAGGCATAGATCAATCACATTAACTTAGCAATAACACGCTAATTAATATCATTTCATTGTAATCCAAAAGAAACTCAGACATATATATTTTTCACACTACAAAATCCAATCTCAATTACAAATATCAAACTAACCGAAATAATTAACACCAATCCCAATTCAGAATCATATATTAAAATTAGAAAATTTAAATTTCCTGTGACGTTTACTGAGAACAAATCCTCAATACCAATAAACAAAGGAATTAGCCACACATAGCTTCAATTTTGGCAGCAACTGGCTCAGCAAGGTAATGAAAATCCATAAAAAAATATGAAGAACCGAAACTAAGAGTGGAAATTTCAGCTCAGACTCAAGCCTCGTGACCGTGGCTCTGGCTCTTGCTAATGGACGACAGAAGTGAGTGGCGATAATGGAAGGAGGGAAAGTGATAGTGTTAGTGGTGGTGGTCCGAGCTTGATGAATCTCCGCCACTTCTCTGTCTCGCTCGAGCTTCTCTGTCACGCCTCCACGGCGCTCCGTCGAGCTTGGTGGTGGAAGAACGGAAGTAGTGGTGTGGTGGCGAGGTGCAACGGCGGTGGTGTGGCTAGGTAGAAGGTGTTGTGAGTGGAGAGAATTGCCTTCATCTCTGTTCTCTCTCTGATTTTCAGAGCTCTCTCGCGGCTAAACTTCCTCCCTGCTCCCGGAGATATCAGACGACGGCGGTGATGTGGTGGTTGGGTGGGGTCGAAGGTGTATAGTGGTGTGGAGGGTGAATTCGATGAAGGAGACGAGGTTCAGAGCTCCGCCCACGGCTCTCCAATCTCAACAGCAACTCACTCTGTTTTTCTCTCTTGAAAGCTTCCGACGATGGTGGCTATGGTGAAGAGGAGGAGCTCACCGGTGACAGTGAAGGTGGAAGTTCTCACCGGTGAGGAAGAAGAGAGGTGAAATGGAAGAAAGAAGGTGAAGCTCTCTCTGGTTCGCAGCGCCCTCTGTATCCCTGATGTCCAGCTGAACCTTGCTGGTCAAAAACGTAAAAGTTCTGATGAGGGACTAAAGTGTAGGTTTTTGGAATAGTGTGGGGAAAACTGTGATTTCCAAAACATATGGGTACTTTTATGTAATTTTTTATTTTTCTTTAATTTGCAATTTCCAAAAATTTTAGAGATTTTTTCTGTAACTTTTCCAGTTTTTAAAATATTAATTCTGACCCCTTCAAAATCTCAAATTTATTCTTAAACACCTAAAATGCAAGATTAAGCACAAGGTATATAAAAAGTACAAGAAATTATTTGCATGAATAATTAATAAAATGACTATTTTACCCCTAATTATACTTAATTCAATACAAATATCTCTAACTCAAATTAATGTTTAATCATGCAATTATATCCCAAAAAATACATTAAGAATCACAATTTAATTATAAAAGATCATATGAAAATATGGTTCAATCTTACTCTTTCCAAGTAAGTTGGTTATTTCAATTTTCAATTGAGCTCCTAACTTAAATATATGCAAGTAAATATATATACATGCCCTCCCTCGTAAAAATAAATCTCATTGACGTTCTTAATTAATGCAAATCACAAATACTAACTAGTAAAAAAAATATGCAATAAATGTATACAATCAACGTAACAAGAGTAACAAGAGAAAAATAAGAGTCATATTTTAACTTAAGAACTTGGAAGTGTGTAGGGAAGGACATAAATGTAATTGTATAGTTAGTTTAGTCAAGTGACTTGGTTCTTACGTTTAATGACTGAATAAATAGGACAAAGGACGTGTGGAATCGGTGTTAGGAAGGTTCACATTATCAATTTTACACAGTGGGGATAGAATATTGTTGTTGACTCTTGCATCAGGATTAGACGATTAGCCAAGCTTTCAAAAAAGCATCCACTCAACGATATACGATATTAAGAACCTGTTTCGATAGGCTTTTTTATGAAAAAAGAATTTTTTTTAATGTAAAAATGCTTTATTTATTAATTTATGTGTTTAAATGATATTTTTTTTAAAAACCAAAAGGATAAAATACTGTTTTTTAAAAGCCCCAATTTAAAGCTTAAAAAAAAGCTCTACAAAAAAAAAAAAAAAAAAAATTTAAAACCCATCCAAACAGACCCAAAATCAAATCACTTACTATGAATGGAACCCCAAAGTTTTCTGATAATCACATACAAAAGCATCATATGTCTCTTATTTGTTGCCCAATTTCCAATTCCCAGAGTTTAAAAAATAAAAACTGATATGATTGACATTAATTAGTACTATGATTTGATATTAGTGCACTCCATTCAACAGAGGCCATCCGGACGTCCCCACTGAGTGTTATATTAGCAAAGAATCTCTGAAGAAGCTGTCGACATGAAGAAAGTTGAGACCAGATTGGACCCACATTCATAGGCTATATATCCATGTATGTAATATGAAAAGGGGAACACTTTGAAAATTCTCACCTTTTCTTTTACCAACTTTGAAAATTCTCACTAACTTTTGGAACTGGTGAGAAATAGACAGGGCAGCCATTGGTTGAATATGTCATGATATAAAAACAAGAAACAACCTTGAAAAATATTTCGCTAAACTTTTGAAGGGCCCATTTCTCACTATGCGAGAAATTAAAATGTGGAATGTAACATTTGGGTTAAATTAGAAGAGTAGTAACATTTAAAGATTTCAAATTTCTACAGAGTATTAATAAAGGATGTTAGTCTTTCATTGACATTTTAAAAAAGGTTGATTGATATAATTGTAATTGGTGACTCATATGATCAAAGTTCAAGCTATCATCTTAACAAAGGAATATCCATATATTGCAAAGCAGTATAATCCGCGTGGAAAAGTTAAGAGACTCAAGTTAATGGATCTGGGTTAGGTCCTTTTCTCTTATCATCCGCCTGTCCTTTTCTCTTATCATCCGCTGCGATCCAATTCTTTTCAACGACAACGTTTTGGTAAAAATGCACCCCTGTTCCTCTTTGTTTTTTTTTTTTTTTTTTTTTTTTTTTTTTAAATAGTATTCACCTTCTTAAAGTATTTTTTTAGTAACAATAAGTACCCTGAAATATTTTTTCAAGATCCTAAAATAATTTTTCAATATCACAGATTACCTTTTCAACATCATTCAAGATTTAAAGTATCTTTTTAAGTACCTATCAAGATATCTTGAAATATTTTTTAAAAACCATTTAGTACCCTAAAATATTTTTCCAAGATCATAAAATAATTTTTCAAGATTACAAAGTATTTTTTCAGTACCATTCGATATCTTATTGATAGTGAAAAAATACTTCATGATCTTGAAAAATTATTTTACGATTTTGAAAAAATATTTTAGTGTATTGATGGATACTAAAAAGATACTAAATGGTACTGAAAAAATAATTTATGATCTTGAAAATTATTTTAAGATCTTGAAAAATATTTCAGGATATTGATTGCTACTAAAAAGATACTTTAGGATAGTAAATACTATTTATTAAAAAAAAAAAAAAAAAAGAGGAACAGACTGCTGCTGAAAAGAATTAGATGGCAACGGATGATAAGAGAATAGAACGTAAGCCAGATCCCAAGTTAATTGCTGCAAAGCTACAAGAAAATGAATCCGCGTGGAAATTTGCTGTGCAATAATTAATGCAGGGTTATGAATATGATCACGAAGCCCTTCACGCGGTATGACAATTTCAAAGTGGTTCAAGGAACATGACAGTTTCACCCTCATAAGTAGAGTATTCCACAATTTATATATATCGATGATGAATTTAAAATTTAATTCTCTTTATAAAATTTATTATACATAAAAATAAGAAATCACGAGTATTTCATAATATTATCATTCATATTATATATATGATCTCTCGTATGGGATTAGTCTCCCAAAAAAAGAAGATTGCAAAACATAATGTTTTGGCCACTCGGTTAACCAACTGTAAAAAACATTATTTCAAATATAATTATAAAATAAGACTTTCCAAACGCATGTTATGGTTTTTGGCTAAAAAATTTGATTTGAGAAAAGATCATCTTATGTGGCTAATAAGTTGATTCAATTTGTTCTGTATATTATGTGGTTGTTGCCTAGACATGCTGCTGCTGCATCATATGGTAACCTGATCTGCTTATTTAATTTCGTCTTTCAGTTGAACTACAAATAAGTCATTTACTTCATTTTTTTGTTGTATAATATGAGCCCGTTTGGGTTAGTAGTGGGAGCAGTGGCTCATTTTTTTATCGACTTTTTACGAAGTAAGATAGGAAAAAAGTCGCATTATAAATGTGAATTGTGTTTGGATTGATGACCGCGAGAAGTGCATTTTTTCCAAATGGAGACATGTTTGGGTTAACGGTTGAAAAGTTAGTTGAAATGGAAAATGATTAAAAAGGGAGTGAATTTTATTGAATACTAAAATACTTAATTAATTATGAAAAATGTAGGCATAGAAAAATATTTTAAAGCATAAAATATTCAATTTTTAACTAAATAATATTCCTATATGATTGAAATTAAAAATTTATTCCCACTGCATCGTATAATTGTGTGGCCAGGGGCGAAGAAAAGCATCGTACAATTGAAATTTGTGGGACCCACGGTATAATAAATTATTCTGTTTAGAGCTTCTGGAAGGACGAGACGCAAGCAAAAAGTAGACTGTTCACTAACACTTGAGTGTGGAAATTTAGCATTCTAGTATGGCTAAATTGGCACTCGAGTGTGTGAAAGAAAACTATATATTTTCAAATAAACTTCTCTTTGAACAGTCTTCCTCTAGATAGTAAAATCATCAAACACTCGAGTGTGGATAAACAACACTCCAGTGTGACACTTGAGTATGAGCAAACTGACACTCGAATGTCGCTTCGCTTAAGCACCGAACCTTCATCTTTGAGAATTCAAATTTATTGATTATCATCTTATTACTTCTGATTATTACTCATTATTAGTCTCATTGCTTCTAAACATGTTTATTAATAAGTTTTAGATGACTAATTGAAGGATTACATGCAAATCCTCAAAAGCAAGATTTGTGTCAGAACATTAATTACAGTTGCAGAAAACAGAGCATACACGGAAGCTATTTCAAAGCAGGTCAAATGATCATGTTCTGAGGCACCCATTCCTATGAAAGCGAAAGGGACCTAACATAAGCTATCCTAGAGTACAGGAAAGGTATGTTGTATGAAGATTTGTGGCAGCAATTCAAAAGCGACTATCCTCAAAATCTTCCAACAACTCTAGATTGTATTTAACGGAAAGCTTCTTCAGTCCAATGGACTATTTGAACACACCCAATAGAAAGCTTCAATAGTCATTATGATGTTCAACTATAAATACAAAGAGCATTCAATTCAGAGCCAACCAACTAGGAACGATCAAATTTATTGCTCATTAATACTCTGTGAAATATCTGTTGATATTAAGTTCATCAGTGTTTATTCATCTACTATGTGAGAGAGCTTTACAATCGATTTGATTTATGTAAAATCTCAAGGTAGTGGGACCTTGAGTGTGGTTGTCTGATTACATTTGTAAGGGGGAGTGAATCCTGGTGAGGATTACTCTATAAGAGTTATTGTAATCGTTGAAAGATAGTGGAAATCTTAGAGATGCTCTGAGGACTGGACGTAAGTCAAGATTTTAAGGCCGAACCAGTATATATCTATGTGCACACTTCGTAATATTCTTCTAACCCTTCCTTATTGATTTAATTATTTGTTAAAATTGTTTTAGATTTTACAAATCACTCTATTCATCCCCCTTTTGGGTGATACACTGCGACTAATAGCAATGTCATAGTGCAGAACATGAAATTGGAGTGTCTAATTCCTTACTTCTTACCTTGGCTAGGGACCTACTTTTCTTTCCCAAATGATCAGGCCAAGACTTAAATCTTTTCCTTCTCTTTGTTCCATATCTCTTTTTAATGTCCTTAGGTAGTTTATCTTTTAACCCATCCATCTTCTTGTTTTCTTGGTTGCCACCTTTTTCCTTACTTCCATCTTCTTCCTTGTTCTCATCATCATTTGAATTCCTTAGCCCTGAACATAAGTCTCTTGTTTTTTTATGAAGTTCTATTATAGAGTTGTGGACAAAGGCAGAAGTCTCTAGACAATCAGACATTTCAGCTACTAATGTTATCATCATATGACATAGTTGTCGACATGTTTGTGTGCTTTGAAGCTTTGGATCCACTTGTATCTCACTTCCTTTAATATCATGTATTACACCATCTCTAGCATCTTTGGTCCATCTTTTCAAAATATATTTTTCTGGAAGTTTTCTCACTTCATTTGCCTCATATATTTTTAAAACATGACAACACAATATCCCAATAGATTCAAAATGCCTACAATTGCACCATACAAAATAATCATTCAAATCAAATGTCAATGTCCATTTTTTCCTTCATTAACCATGGTACCAGTATATGTGAACAATAGACCTTTCTCATCTCGAGCTAAAATACATGTGGCAAAAAAGAGATCAAGTTGCTCTTGAACAACTCTAACATTGAGGCGGTGTAAATCTCAACAACTTGGCGTAAGATAGGTGAACTTTGGACTATCAATCCTAGCTTTTCCTCCTTTGCTTCATAGTCACATTTCATCTCATTGTATCTCTTATCTCCAATAAACCACTCAAAACTTTTGAAGAATTCTCCAATACAAACACTTGGGTTTGTAATACTTTTGATATGTGCATTAACACTTTCTCTTATTTGTGTGCTATGCATACCAAGAGTTGTATAGTGCTTCATATAACACTATGCCTATTTCTCTTTGATTACATATATGGACTTCAACCATGAGTTGTCCTCCAAATTGAATGATGATATTAGAGAAACCCATGTTTCTTCAAATTGTGATTTGTCATCATCAATAGCAAACATGCACTTATTGAAGTCACGCAAAAAATGTGAACCGCCCTTCATTATAATGATTGAGTCTTGAAAATATTGCAAGAGGCCTATGATTATTGTTTGTGTAGTATATGGTGTCCAATGAAATTACATCTCCAAAATAAGCATAATCTACAAGCACTCGAGCGTTTGTCCAAAAGATATTTGTAATTTGATCTTCTATATCAAGCTGGTATGAATGGTAAAATGAAGGGTTCTCTATAATCTGTTCTTTTAAATAATTCAATAAGCATTGAACTTCCCCATCCACCAAACTTCTTCGTCGTTTAGTCATCAATTAATTTTTCATATCCACTCAAGTGAAACTAATATTAACTCGCCCACCTACTTGCCGACTCATAAGGTTAAAAGTTGTTTTTTGTTGAAGTCTAGCATCCCCGACCAAATCAATCTCATCTGCACTGTGCATTACTTATTTTCCTTTGAGACTTCATCATATCCACTATTTCTTGAAGATGTAATTGGTGGTTATGCTTTTCTATAAAGTTGGTGATCTTAAATTCACCTTCCACTAACTTAACTATCATTCCAACCCGACAATCAATCCTGGTATCGAAACAATGGTTGGTGGTTTGGGTACCCCTTTTATCTCGTCTTCTTTTACCCTATTTTGAACATGCATATCTATATCTAATAATTGTCTTTTCATCTTTCTTACTCTTTGTCAACCCATTTTTCCTTGCACTAAAGCTTACTTTACAAGCATATTCATTTCAAAATTTCCTTACCTCCTCTAGGTCATCAAATTCTTTTTTTAATCTAGGAGCCAAATGAACTTTCATATATTGAAACCTGAAAAAGTAAATTTATGCAGCACATAACAAAATATTAATAGAAAATGAGAAATTACATAATCATAGCGTTTTTGTTGTTGTTGCAAATTGACTATGTTTGAATGACATTGGCCATGAAAAATGACATTGACTACACTTTGACATTATTTGCTCCTCCCATCATTTCAACCTCCATTACAATCTTGTTTGTCCATTTCCTGTTCACATATTATTGTCCACTGTCAACACACGGAGTGTTTATCCACTTCATTGAGTAAACATATAGCCACCATAGATGTTTGAAGGGTATATGAGACGAAACTATTAATCTTTCTCTTGTACAAAGATAATAGATAAATCTCTTCCAACAAAATAAGAAATTATGGTTTGAAGTCGTTTCCATATAAAGAGAAAACATATAGCAGCTGTTAGTATTTAGGTGTCCTAGAGACAATCTATAAGGACAGATCAGCACCATTTCTACGTTATAGTATTTCATTATTGATAAATGAGCATATTTTATCTTTATCATATTTATGTCTCGCCTTTATTTTAAGCTAAATATGTGTTTGAAGATAAAAGCCCTAGGAATAGAACATGTGTTATTCTTGAGGATCAATGATAGAGATCATGATCATAAGGACTCGAGAACACTGGATATCTATTGCCTAAAACTTGTTCCTAGTCTTGAATCACCAAGAAAGGGCATTGGTGATCTCAATAAGACTAGTACGACATCGTCTACTTGTATAGAGATACAAGGTAGGGACCTCATGGAATGCGTGGCATGGAGATGCCTTAGGCGATGTCGTGGGTAGATCTGTTAGAGAACGATAGTACCGAACCGACCCACCGAGAGACTCCATAAAGATTCATTGTAGAGAGTATCATTGGATATGTAAAGTCTCTCATCGTTTGGTAGTACAGATCGTCCTAGACTTAAGGATGTCATCGAACACTATGTCCTAGGGTTATACTTTGACTGTACAACTCTATCCACCTAAAAATGGGGAGAACAGTGTACTCTTGGGTGTAACTCAAATACATGAGTATAGATGGACATGCTGAGAGGACTTACAGTCCCCTACAAGGGATTAGTCATTCACAAGACCGGTAGAGCTTGGATAGCTTCTAATTAACTCGAGAGTACGTACGCATGACAAATGATCATGAAGAGTCATGATCCGTTCTGAGTTAATATAAGAAGATTCCTAGTTACGTGAAATAGCTACATTTAGTCAATTAAGAGAGATGATACTCTATCTTTGCTCTCGACTAAATGTGAATGACGATGTGAGGGATGATGCTTGCACGGTATCCAAATGTGAAAGGTAGATTACTTGATCAACTCAATTAGTTAAGGGCCACGAGCATTGCTAGTGTCTTATGAGGTCATTAAATAAATTGGCCCCGTTAAAGGGGTTTTAATTGGTCCAAGTTTATTTATGTCAGTGACTAATTGGGCCTAATAGGTCACACACAAAAGGTTATTCCCGAATGTTTAAAATTAGCAAACTTGGGACAATAATTGTTATTGAGCTTTATCAATAGTAAATATGTATCCGGGTTGGAGTGGGACTCTAAGCCTAATGAGGAGAAAATGACGTCATATATGGTGTCCCGAGTGGGAAATCGTTTCTCCACAAAATGGCCCAAATGTGTTGGAAGACCCAACGGGGTCTTAGGCCAAGTTGAATTTGGAATTCGAATTTTGAATTTAAGTTTGAATTTTAAATTTGAATTTAAATTCAAGAGGTTAGGTTATAAAAGATAATTCTGAATTATCTAATATATATATATATATATTAAGATCCAATGATGATTGGATGAAGATAGGAGAAATAATAAATGAGGATTGATTGAAATGATTTTGAATTTTAGTTTAAGAGATGAATGTGATTCATCATCTTAAATTATTATTCAATCAAGATATGAATTTAATTCATTATGATTTGGATTTTCCAAATCAAGTTTGATTGGGCCTTTTCTTGTAAGCACTTAAATTAGGGTTAGACTCTTATAAAGTGCTGATTTTTTAAGTGCCCTTTTTATGGACGTTTTTTGAAGAAGAAAAGAAATAAATGTAATCCATCATCTTAAATGATTGATTCAAACAATCAATCAAGATATGAATGTGATTCATCATCTTAAATTCAATCAATCAATCAAGATATGAATTCAATTCATTGTGATTTGGATTTTCCAATTCAAGCTTGGATTGGGCCTTTCTTGTGAGCACTTAAATTAGGGTTAGACTCTTATAAAGTGCTGATTTTTGGTGTGCCTTTTTCCTGCACGTTTTTCTGAGAGAAAAACAAGATCCTTATGCTCTCTAAATTTCGGTCTTTACCAAAGGTTTAGAGAGAAAAAGGCACAATCCATAGAAAGACAATGTTCCAATGATCTTGCTCCTCCTATCTTTAACCTGATCCTAAGAAACCATCATCTTCTTGAAAAGATAAAAACCCAAGGAAACCACAACTCAACCTTGTCTTCGCCTAGCAAGCATCCAAGGAGTGGGAGGTTTCAAGAGAAGGAGTTCTCATTGCAATCGGGGATAGCCGTGTGGATCAACGTTAGAGGACATCAACAACCTTGAAGTCTTCGAGTGATCTAAGGTATTCTAATCTCCAATAATCATTTCATCAAATTATCCTAAACCCCAATAGTTGTTTTAACGAGTAATCCTAAAACTTATGAGTATTATAAATTGTTATGAATTCTCATGAGTACCGTAAAAGAGTTACGGATTAATAATTATTAACTAATTAGCGTAATGAGTTAAGGTTAATAATTCATGAGGACCGTAAAGTGTTACGGGTTTCCGCATCGATTAAACAAATTTTTGTTTTCAACCTCATGAAACTTTGCATGAAAGTCATGTAATAGGCAAAATTAACCAACAAGTGGTATCGAGCGGACTCTAATTCGAAAACATATGGTGTAATATTATTGAATTTGATTCAATAATAAGTTAGGATTTGAAAAAAATATGTGCATGTGTTTTTTCTAACCTTTTGTAGGTACAAGAAAAGGGATGGTCATAGTGCTTGAATGAATGATTTAAATTATTATTTAAATTTTATTTCTTTTTGTAAATGGGATTATTTTGTCCCGATTTAAATTTTATTTTATTTTCTTATTTTTGGTAAATGGGATTGTTTTGTCCCAATTTAAATATTGCATAGAGAAATTGTAATAGAAATAAGAATGTAAAATTTTAGATCGTGGACAAGTACAAGAAGAGTTTACCAAGAGATCATTCGAACATGATGAAAGAATGGAGTATATTTGAAGATTTGATAATCCAAGACATGGAGATGTTTTGGATCATTAATCGGAAGGCACCATGATCATCCACAAAATATATGAATTGTTATTATTATTATTATGCATAGAATTAGTACGACCAGTATGCATGATAATAGTAAACGCGATCACCACACGACAAGCATGCATAATAAATACAAGCCGTTTAAAATTAAACTATGTGATAGTTGTTTTATATGTATGTCTAATTTATGCATGCAAGATAAAATCAATTCTAGCTTAGAAATTGACTAAATGTTAGTTAATTTATTAGTTAGTAATTTATGATGAGACCGATAAGAACCCTCACAAAATTATCTAACGCGTTTGTTTACCTCCCATCATCGGTGGTGCCTAAGAATCCTACGAATGGTAGCTCTCTCTAGCTTAGCTAGGACCTATTGATTTCGCATTTATTGTATGACGGTGTCATTCGAAGTGTATGACACTTAGGATGCTGGTTTGTGCTAGACTAGATGTATAGTCTCATGCCGGCTCACGTCTATATATTTAGGGTAAAGATGCCAGGTTGTCACATAGTGATGTGACACTAAGTGACAAGGTGTTGTCAACCCGATGATCTAAGAGAAGACATGGAGATGTTGTTAATCAACCCACTCGGATAAGTAAGTTTTATGCGGGCTTAGCCGGAAACAAATGATTCCAGTCGTTCTCTTAGCCCACTATGGATATCCTTATGAAGGATAACCCTAAAATCAATATCTGAGGGTCATTGATTCTAGAGAAGATAGTGGGAGGGCCACATACGTTTCAAAAGTCTCCGTATATGGTTATGAAATACTTATAAGTCCTATTTTGTTTTTGTTTTTCAACATATGAGTCATGACTGGAAACTTTATTTTTTTGCTCTATTCTGGATAATAATAAAATATCTAGACCTAACTTTAAGGACTGGTATCGGAATGTAAAAATAGTTTTATGCTCAAAAAATAGCATGTGTTTTAGATTCTTCAGTTCCTGTTGCCCTACTGAATGGCAAGATGGGTTTGATCAGTTTGATTTGGAAGCCCATAAACAACACCTAGCGAGAGCCGGTGAGCATGTAGTCTCGCATACTACTTGCGTCTATGCCTGTGAGACTCTAACGTCAGCATGAGCATATGGATGTCGCCTCTACTATCTTGCATCTGCAAGAGCTTTATGACAAGCAAGTGAGGGCTGAGCGTTTCGAAACCTCCAAGGAGTTGTTTGGCTGTAAGATGGCTGAGGGCATGTCGGTTGGACCGCACATCTTCAAGATGATTGGGCTGATAGAAAAGCTTGCTTCTCTGGGCTTTATCATGGACCATGAGCTAAGTATTGTCTTGATCTTGCAGTCTTTGCCACAATCATATAATGGCTTCGTGGTCAATTATTATATGAATAAAGTAGAATCAACACTCCCTGAGTTGTTGAGTCTGCTGACCACTGTAGAGGGTGCTGTTAAGAAAAACAGAACCCAAGCTCTTTTGATTAGTGGGTCTTCCAAAGCTACGGGTGAGGAAAAGTTTGTGGCGACAAACAAACTCAAGCCCAAAGCTAACCCTAAAAGAAGAAGGGCAAGGGCAAGGAGAAATCTAAAGGCACTGTTGTATGCTTCCATTGTCAAAAGGAAGGACATTGGAAGAGAAACTGCCCATTAAACCTTACAAGCCTCATGGGAAAGAAACATGATGATGTTTCTACATTTGGTGCTAAAGAATCCTAGGAATAGTGAACTTCTTAGTATTCAAGTTAAGAAACCAAGGTTGGATAATCGATCCTATCCTTAGCACCGTAGGTTGGAACACATTAATGAGACAAGATTGTCTAGACTCCATAATGATGATTGTCTAGATTCCATGGATTTCGAATCCTATGGGCTTTGTGAATCTTGTTTGGCGGTAAGATGACGAAGATCAAGCTTGAGAAGCTCGTAAGTCACGAGCCAATGAGTTGTTAAAACTCATTCATTCGGATGTTTGTAGGACCATATCTACTCAAGCTAGAGGAGGATACTTCTACTTCATCACCTTTACTGACGATAGGTCAAGATTTGGATTTGTGTATCTTATGAGATATAAATCCAAAGCCTTTGAAAAGTTCAAAGAATTTAGGAATGAAGTAGAGAAACGTACTTGACAAGATGATTAAGACACTTTGATCTAATCGAGGTGGCAAATATCTGAGTCAAGAGTTTCAGGATTATTTAAGAGAGAATGAGAGAACAGTTGATAGCTCCATACATACCACAACAAAATGGTGTGTATGAGAGGACAAACCGAACCTTGCTTCACATGGTAGGGTCGATGAGCGGTGCGAAGCTCCCAAAAATGTTTTGGGGATTCATCCTCAATACGGCATTAAATCCTTCTTAAAAGGGTTCCGTCGAAATCTGTTCAGACTACTCCGTATGAGATATGGAGGGGCCAGAAGCCCAACTTGAGCTACCTCAAGATGTAGGGTTGTCTAGCCTATGTCAAGACCCTAACACCGGATAAGTTAGGGGCAAGAAGCACATTGTGCTAATTTGTAGGCTATCCTAAAGGATACTACTTTTACTACCTTGAGGACTACAAAGTGTTTGTATTCAAGAATGCTACCTTACTTGAGGAGGATCTACTCTCTCAAGTAGTTAGTGGGAGTAAAGTAAAACTTGAAGAAATTCAAGACTACAAGAACAGATAACGAGCCCAAGTTCGTTGGTCGCGATGCCTCAAGTAGAGGTTGTAAACACCCACCTCGTAGGACTTCTAGGGTGAGTCATCAACCCGAAAGGTACAGTTTTGTGATTGAGAATCAACAAATCGTTGAAGATGACGAGCCTACTTCCTACATTGAGGCAGTCAAGGATGTTGACTCCTCCGAATGGCTTCAAGCCATGTAATCCGAGATAGATTCGATGCATGAGAACAAGGTATGGACCTTGGTTCTACCACCTGAGGGAATAATTCCCATTGGGTGCAAGTAGGTCTTCAAAAAGAAGACTGATGCAGATGGCAACATACAAACCTATAAAGCTAGGTTAATTGCAAAGTGTTATCATCAAAAACAAGAAGTTGACTTTGACGAAACTTTCTCGCATCTTGCCATGATCAAATCTATCAGGATTATGCTACCTATAGCCGCATATCATGATTATGAGGTTTGGCAGGTGGATGTCAAAACCGCTTTCTTGAATGGTTTCTTGAAGGAGGAAGTGTATATGACACAACCTAAGGGTTTTTGAATCCAAGGACCAAAAGCATATAGTATGCAAACTTCAAAAATCAATCTATGGGCTTCAGCAAGCATCAACGAGTTGAAATCTTCGTTTTAATGAAGTTGTCAAAGGAAACAACTTTATCAAGAATGAAGATGAACCGTGTGTTTACAAGAAGGTCATGGGAGTGTTGTTATTTTCCTTATGCTTTATGTGGATGACATTTTGCTCATTGGAAATGACATTCCCATGTTATAGCCCACAAAGATATGGTTATCAGAAAACTTCACCATGAAGGATATGGGAGAAGCAGCCTACATACTTGGTATAAAGATCAATAGAGATAGATCCAAAAGGTTGCTGGGTTTATCCCAATCCACGTACATACACAAAATGCTAAAGAGGTTTAGCATGGATGGGTCGAAAAAAGGTTTTCTTCCTCGTTCATGGCATTCATCTTTCTAAGGCTATGTGTCCCAAGACACCGAAAGGGAATGCATGGAGAGGATTCCATATGCATCAAGAATTGGATCCATCATGTATATCATGTTGTGTATGAGACCAAACGTCTCTTGTGCTTTAAGCATTACGAGCCGATACCAGGCTGATCCTGTAGATGGTCACTGGATAGCCGTAAAGACAATCCTAAAGTACTTGAGAAGGACTAAGGATCTGTTTTGGTTTATGATGGTGGTGGTGAGCTAAAAGTGAAAGTGTTCACTGATGTCAATTTCCAGAATAATAAAGATGATTGTAAATCCTAGTCAGGTGTGGTTTACACCCTAAAACGGTGGAACAATTTGTTGGAAGAGTTCCAAAGCAAAAGACCATGGCGGACTCTCCTACCAAGGTAGAATACATAGCACTTTAGAAGCGGCTAAGGAGGCAATATGGATCAAGAAGTTCATCCATGAACTTGTAGTGGTTCCTAGCATTGTTAACCCAATACCATTGTATTGCGATAACACTGGAGCTAAAGCTCAAAGCAAGGAACCTAGGTCTCATCAAAGATCCAAGCATGTGCTCCGCTAGTATCACCTCATCCAAGAGATTGTTGAAAGACAAGATATAAATTAAGACTATATCCCCACCGATGATGACTAGGCTAATTCTCTGACAAAGGGAGTTTTTCAAAGAAAACATGATAGTCATTATGAGTCTTTGGGTATGACACATCGACCTGATTGGCTCTAGGCCAAGTGGGAGATTCTTAGTATTTAGGTGTCCTAGAGACAACTGTAAGGACGATCAGCACCATTTCTACGTTATAGTATTTCATTATTGATAAATGAGCATATTTTATCTTTATCATATTTATGTCTCGCCTTTATTTTAAGCTAAATATGTGTTTGAAGATAAAAGCCCTAGGAATAGAACATGTGTTATTCTTGAGGATCAATGATAGAGATCATGATCATGAGGACTCGAGAACACCGGATATCTATTGCCTAAAACTTGTTCCTAGTCTTGAATCACCAAGAAAGGGCATTGGTGATCTCAATAAGACTAGTACGACATCGTCTACTTGTATAGAGATACAAGGTAGGGACCTCATGGAATGCGAGGCATGGAGATGCCTTAGCCGATGTCGTGGGGTAGATCTGTTAGAGAACGATAGTACCGAACCGACCCACCGAGAGACTCCATAAAGATTCATTGTAGAGAGTATCATTGGATATGTAAAGTCTCTCATCGTTTGGTAGTACAGATCGTCCTAGACTTAAGGATGTCATCGAACACTATGTCCTAGGGTTATACTTTGACCGTACAACTCTATCCACCTAAAAATGGGGAGAACAAAGTGTACTCTTGGGTGTAACTCGAATACATGAGTATAGATGGACATGCTGAGAGGACTCACAGTCCCCTACAAGGATTAGTCATTCACAAGACCGGTAGAGCTTGAATAGCTTCTAATTAACTCGAGAGTCTCGTGACAACAAATGATCATGAAGAGTCATGATCCGTTACGGAGTTAATATAAGAAGATTCCTAGTTCTCAGAAATAGCTACATTTAGTCAATTAAGAGAGATGATACTCTATCTTTGCTCTCGACTAAATGTGAATGACGATGTGAGGGATGATGCTTGCACGGTATCCAAATGTGAAAGGTAGATTACTTGATCAACTCAATTAGTTCTGGGGCCACAGAGCATTGCTAGTGTCTTATGAGGTCATTAAATAAATTGGCCCCGTTAAAGGGGTTTTAATTGGTCCAAGTTTATTTATGTCAGTGACTAATTGGGCCTAATAGGTCACACACAAAAGGTTATTCCCGAATGTTTAAAATTAGCAAACTTGGGACAATAATTGTTATTGAGCTTTATCAATAGTAAATATGTATCTGGGTTGGAGTGGGACTCTAAGCCTAATGAGGAGAAAATGACGTCATATATGGTGTCCCGAGTGGGAAATCAGTTTCTCCACAAAATGGCCCAAATGTGTTGGAAGACCCAATGGGGTCTTAGGCCAAGTTGAATTTGGAATTCGAATTTTGAATTTAAGTTTGAATTTTAAATTTGAATTTAAATTCAAGAGGTTAGGTTATAAAAGATAATTCTGAATTATCTAATATATATATATATATATATTAAGATCCAATGATGATTGGATGAAGATAGGAGAAATAATAAATGAGGATTGATTGAAATGATTTTGAATTTTAGTTTAAGAGATGAATGTGATTCATCATCTTAAATTATTATTCAATCAAGATATGAATTTAATTCATTATGATTTGGATTTTCCAAATCAAGTTTGATTGGGCCTTTTCTTGTAAGCACTTAAATTAGGGTTAGACTCTTATAAAGTGCTGATTTTTTTAAGTGCCCTTTTTATGGACTTTTTTGAAGAAGAAAAGAAATAAATGTAATCCATCATCTTAAATGATTGATTCAAACAATCAATCAAGATATGAATGTGATTCATCATCTTAAATTCAATCAATCAATCAAGATATGAATTCAATTCATTGTGATTTGGATTTTCCAATTCAAGCTTGGATTGGGCCTTTCTTGTGAGCACTTAAATTAGGGTTAGACTCTTATAAAGTGCTGATTTTTGGTGTGCCTTTTTCCTGCACGTTTTTCCGAGAGAAAAACAAGATCCTTATGCTCTCTAAATTTCGGTCTTTACCAAAGGTTTAGAGAGAAAAAGGCACAATCCATAGAAAGACAATGTTCCAATGATCTTGCTCCTCCTATCTTTAACCTGATCCTAAGAAACCATCATCTTCTTGAAAAGATAAAAACCCAAGGAAACCACAACTCAACCTTGTCTTCGCCTAGCAAGCATCCAAGGAGTGGGAGGTTTCAAGAGAAGGAGTTCTCATTGCAATCGGGGGATAGCCGTGGATCAACGTTAGAGGACATCAACAACCTTGAAGTCTTCGAGTGATCTAAGGTATTCTAATCTCCAATAATCATTTCATCAAATTATCCTAAACCCCAATACACTACTAGAAATTCTACATATAGCGACGGAATTTGCTACGGAATTTATTCCGTAGCAAATTCATGAAAATTTGCGACGGAATTTCGTTTCGGTCACAAATAAAAAAATTTGCGACGGATCTTGAAATCCGTCGCAAAGTTTGCGACGGATTTAAAATCCGTCGCAAAAAGTTGCGACGGAATTTAAATCTGTCAGAAACTTTGCGACGGATTTCAAGATCCGTCGCAAATTTTGCGACGGTTTTGTATCCGTCGCAAATGGGCGGCCTTTTTGGAAGATGTTGCGACGGATTCCAATTCGTCCGCAACTTTTTGCGACAGATTTTAAATCCGTCACAAAAAGTTGCGACGGAATTTCAATCCGTCGCAAAAATTTGCGACGGAATTGAAATCCGTCGCAACTTTTGCGACGGATTTCAAGACCCGTCGCAAAAGGCGGCCATTTATTTTGCTTTTTGCGACGGATGTGTTGTCCGTCGCAAAAAGTAGTTTGCGACGGACTATTCCGTCGCAAAAGGGCGGCATTTTGCTTTTTGCGACGGAATCCCTTTCCGTCGCAAAAAGCATTTTGCGACGGACTCGGGTCCGTCGCAAAAGCCATTTTGCGACGGAATCCGTTCCGTCGCAAAAAGACGAGGTCATTAATGACCTCGTCTTCCTCCTCCCTTCCCGACCCCATTTTCCCCCCCTCCCCGCGCCCCGCCGCCCCCAGCTCCCGCCCCCGCCCCCCTCAGCTCCCCCCCGGACGCCTCGGCTCCCCCCTCCGGCGCCCTCGGCTCCTCCCCCCTCGGCTCGCGCCCTCGGCTCCTCCCCCCCTCGGCTCGAGCCCTCATTGACGGACCCAAGCCGCGCGTGATTTTTTTTTTAACACTTCTAAATAATTTTATTATTGAGATAAAAAATTATTGTAGGTACTTCGCGACTTAGTATTAAGATCTTCACAAGGGAATTATCAAACAAATCCTAACACTTATAATTTTACGGGTTAGCTTGAAGTATATTTTTTTGCTTATAGTTATATGATATCTATGTTAGGTTTGCTTTGTTACATAGTGGAAATATGTATGTTTGGCGAGAAGATTATCAATTATATGAGTTTAGATTTTTTTTGTTTTGTTTTAGTATCTTCTTTGGCTGAATCTATTAATTACATAAAGATCTCTATACTCAATGTGTTTATTAATTTGGATTATAGTTATAGTGTGTAGAAGATTTCATGATTTTTTTAATTATTGAGTTTTAATAATTTTGATTTTTTTAATCTTACATTGTTTTTTGGGACGAAAATAAATTACAAAAGTAATCAAAGCCTTATACCACTAAACCAACTCTATGTTGGTAATAATATTTTATTTTAATTAGTTTACTTTGTTTACATGTTTTTTTGTTTTTTTTTGTTCCCTTTAAAATAAAATATTCCCAAATGTATAGGATATTAATTTATCTAGCACTTTTTATGTTAGGTGAAAGTATACTTTTTTTTATATATTTTTATAGAAAGTTTGTACTTTCAAGGCATTTTTAGTATTTTCAATATTAAATATTTATTAATTTATTAATTTTTTTTTGGAAATTTAAGTTTGCAACATAAACTCACGCTTAAATGAAAAAAGGAGCAAAAAATAGCAATAAACATTAGAAGTCGTAAAAATGAAAATTGGAAAAAAATTTATTCGGCTAAATATTCTTTTACTTTTTAAAAATATCTTATAAATATTACTAAAAAAGTATACATGGAAAAAAATACCAATTGCACTTTAAAATTTCAAATCAATGGTTTATTTATTAAAATAATTTGTAAATTGATAAATTTTATACTAAATACTTATTCCGTTGAATTGACCACTTTTATATATTTGTTGCATGTTGAGATGTTAATTAATTTAGTAACTCGAACTAGCTAGGAAATATGGAAGGCAACCATGATAGAAGTTGGATGTACAATCGTCTAACGATAGAAGACAACTAACTCTAGCATTCTTGGCGGGTTTGAAAGAGTTCATCGAATTTGCTTTGGCACATTCATCTAATTCAAGTAGGAGATCGGTGTCCGTGTGTCAAATGTAGGTGTTTAAGATTTCAAGATTTTGAGGAGGTTAAAATCCATTTGTGTAAAAAGGGCTTCATGAAAGATTATGAGTGTTGGGAATGTCATGGCGAAGTCCGACGACACCGACACCAAGTGGTTATTACGGGGACGGTAGTCATCGAGACAACCTTAATCAATATGAGCAGTTAGTTATGGACGCTGCGGGACCGTCGATCGGCCGACATTTCGATCCCGTTACTCATGATGAACCGTCATACATGGGAGAGGAGACCAATACACATAGTCAACCATCATACATGGGAGAGGATCCTCATCCGAAAGCCGATAGGTTCTATAAAATGCTCCAAGAAGCGCAACGTCCGTTATGGGAAGGTTGCGAACACTTTGAAAATAGTGAATATTCATCGCTATCAGCTACCCTAGAAACACTAAGCTTGAAGATTGATCACCATATGAGTGAGAGGAACTACAACGAAATGATGCAGATCATAAGCAAGGTTGTTCCCAAAGACAATAATTTGCCGAAGGATTTTTACCAAAATGGTTTCGATAAGACAATCCTTCAATGTCGGTGTCACAAGTTGATCAATACACGAACTCTGAGTTTCCAAAATGGTTTCGTCAATATTTCGTGAAAAATCGACCGATCCCAATAAAGTTGCGTGGAGTTTATCTTATGGAGCTGCAATTAGTGTTACCCGATGCAACAAATATATAATCAATGGTATCGATTTTCAACCGTTGACGCGGACGGTACACTATGTTGCAATTACGGTGTATGTTGTCGAGGTGACCAAGTTGGCGGGGTGGAGACTAACTACTACGGGAAGTTAGTTGACATAATTCAGGAAAAGTTACCCGTGGGACAAGGTGGTGACCCTTTTTAAATGTGAGTGGTTTGATAACAGTCCGCGTGGGACAAAAGTGGACAAACATGGAAATATTGAGATCCACTGGACAAGGAGATATACGGTTAGTTATGACCCATTCATCCTTGCTCAACAGGCAAAACAAGTTTACTATACATCATACCCCACATCCCGCCAAGGGTGGGTGGGAGTTATCAAAACCAAAGCACGGAATATTATACCTAAGTCGAAAGAGTCGGAAGCAAATGATGGCATGAAGGAACCGTTCCAAGCGATGTGGAACATGTATTGCCCATAAACATCTTCGACGAAGAAGTACCAAGGAATCTCTTTGATTCTACTCGGATTTAGAATTGATTCCTATACAAATTGACGATCGAATCGACGATGAGGCGTAGTGATTTACTCGATAGTGAATCTGAGTTCGATGACTATGAGACTTCGAGAGGAAGCCGTGCAAGCGAGATGTCGATGAACGAATCGTCCGGTTGATTTGTGTTAGTTCTTTGTTTCGACGATCTGTTATACTACATACATTGTTACTTCGCTACTATAATATTAACCAAATATCTTTTTTTTTTTATATTTTTTGACATTATGTCTATAAGTGTTCGAGAATGGAGCATCCGGGAGGACGTTCAAGTAGTGGACGTGGTCGTGGTCGAGCCCGACCCCTTCCTATAAGAGGGGGTAGGGCGATGCCATCTGCTCCCTCCGGAGGTAGAGGGCTCGCACTTCCCAAGAGGTGCCATTTGATATGTCATCTTCACCGTCGGGTTATTTTGCATCTTCACCGTCGACGCTTCATATGTCGTCATCACCGTCTACCCACACTGATCCACAGCAAGGGAGACAATATGTTTACTTTACCATTTCTGATTGATTTACGTATGTTTAGTTTCCTGAAATCATCTATGTACAAATATCTTCAATATTTCACATTCCTTCCTTAGCACACTGCGTCGCCTCATAGCCACGTCGGGGAAGAATGTAGTTCCTCCGATACACCAATATGGGGCACAATAGATCCTTCGACGGGAAGCTTTGGATCTGTCCCGACGACGGCGATGAGTAAGTCATGCCAAGTTACCAATAATGTTACAAATTTCTTCTCTAATTGATTTGTATGCTAATATTTGCATGATGTCCTCTCGTCTTCACATTGTGCCTCATAATCCGGTGGGGATTTCATCTCGGCCCAATTATTCCGTAATTACAATCATCCTTGGACCAAGTGGAAAGAGATTCCTAAGGACAATCGAAATGCTTGGTTCAATGAGTTCTTGGTAAGTTATTTGTTTTATGGTTATTAATTAAGTACTTTTAAAATTTGGAGCACTAATTGTTCGTTATTGATTTTCAGGATAATCATATGTCGTTGCCTGAACATCGTGAAGATCTGAAAAAAGCTTATAACCACAGGGCAGGTCGCTGGTTGTCTCAAAAGCTTTATTCATTGAGACATGCAAGAGGCAAGAAAGATTGGATTCCACGAGACATGCAGACAAATTATTTGAGAGTTGGGCCACCGATGAGAAGTTTCATAACACAAGTGCGAAAAATAAGGAAAATAGGGCTAAAATGGAAGGACCGTCATATGTTGGCGGCTCCATTCCAATTAGTGAGCATCGACGAAAAGTTGTAAGTACACGTTATTTTCTATTTAGGTATTCAATATTTTGTACTTTGAAGTGATTAATTAATGTCATCATTTGCGTTTGCGGTTAGAGTCTAGGAAGTTCCGGGATCGATTGAGTGGGTTACCTTTGAGCGCACCCATTCCCGCCATCTGAAGGGAGTGAGAGGCGGTGGATTAACCCAAAGGCGCACAAGTAGCGGTTAGACATTTATTTCCTTTATTACTTATTTTATGCACCACCATATTTATTTCATTTTACATGTCTTATTTGTTATGTATTTTTGTACTTGTAGGAAACCTTTCGAAGTTGTCACGGAGAGAGACCCCACATCCTCTCGGTCCGATAACGAGAGTCTCGTTCTTTGAGGCTACATGCGGATTTAACAAGAAAGGGAGAGTCTTTGGATACGGTGCCTCTTTGCCCATTGATCAAAGCAAACAAAGCGCTCCTTATGCGACATTGAAGGTGTTTCTTCGTAAATGTAATACATTTAATATTGATAATTTCCATTCTCTTTGTCCATTCAAATGAAGTTCAAATAATAAATGTACTTCATAATGTTTTTGCGATGATGAGTCAAGAAGATGAAGGCTTTGGTGCGGAGCAAGCAACACGATGACTCGGAACGGGAGATGATGAGACAAACGACTCGAGAACGAGAGATAATGAGGCAACAGATGATTCAGAACGAGAGATGATGCGGCGAAGAGATGACCCAACAAGCGGAGATGATGCGAAGAAAATTCGAACGAGAGATGATGCGCAAAGAATGATGACTCGCAAGCGGAGATGATGATACGATGCAGCTTCAACTCAAGTCTCTAATGAAAGACAAGGGTTCGGGGTCGGCTCCTGATGATGACCATCTTGGTGATGATGATGATCACAATGTCTTTGCTGTTTAGGATACTTTTTACTATTTGCTATTTGCAACATTATTATATATATTTTGTTTTCTCTATGTAAACTCTTTATAATTGTTATTATATCCATGGTACACTAATTTTTTTGTATTCACTTTTCTGAAAAAAAAAATTTAAAAAAAATAAAAAAAATATTTTTTTTAATTTATTAGTTTTGCTACGGAATTTTTTTCCGTAGCAAATTTTCGCAAATTTGGGAATTTGCTAAATAATTTTTCGTAAAATTTTCGCAAATTTGGGAATTTGCTACGGAAAAAAATTCCGTAGCAAAATTTCAATTTGCTACGGAAAAAAAAATTCCGTAGCAAAATTTCGAATTTGCTACGGAATTTGTTCCGTAGCAAAAATTCGAAATTTTGCTACGGAAAAAAATTCCGTAGCAAATTTGCTACGGAATTTTTTTCCGTAGCAAATTGCAACGGAAATGAATTTCCGTCGCAAATTGCGACGGATTTTCATTTTCCGTCGCAATTGCTACGCCGGTTTTTGCTACGGAAAAATTCCGTAGCAAAACTCGCTTTTGCTACGGAAAAAGCTGTTTTGCTACGGAATTTTTCCGTAGCAAAACTTGATTTTTCTTGTAGTGATAGTTGTCCACGTGGAAATTTGCTATGCAATAATTAATGTAGAGTTATGATCACGAAGCCCCTCACGCGGTATGGGTTCAGGGAAAATGACATTTTCACCCTCATAAGTAGAGTATTTCACCATTTATATATATTGATGATGATGAATTTAAGATTTAATTCTCTTTATAAAATTTATTATACATAAAAATAAGAAATCACACGTATTTCATAATATTATCATTCATATTATATATATATGATCTCTCGTATGGTATTAGTCTCCCAAAAAAAGAAGATTGCAAGACATTATGTTTTGGCCACTCCGTTAACCAACTGTAGAAAAAATTATTTTAAATATAATTACAAAATAAGACTTTCCAAACGCATGTTATGGTTTTTTTTCTAGAAAAAATTGATGTGAAAAAAAGCATTTTATGTGGCTAATAAGTTGATTCATTTGTTCTGTATATTATGTAGTTGTTGCCTAGAGATGCTGCTACTGCATCATATGGTTGCCTGATCTGCTTATTTAATTTCATCTTTCAGTTGAATATGTCATTTACTTTATCTTTTTGTTGTATAATATTGCCACCGTCAATGCGTTTTGCTTTGCGTGATTACTCAGAGAAATTGTTGTTGGATGCTTTCATATTTTGGGATTTAATTTGCAAAAGTACTTAATTTATTTACTGCGAAATAGTTAATTAAATGCATGTACATGTGTTCTAGAAGTCAATCCATATCAACTTAATAGCAATAACAACATAAGTCGTGCACTATTCATTGTGACTTCATTTACTGTTCCTTTCAACAGTGCTGGCTTCATCTTTGCTTTTTATGTGAGTGTGTTACTATTCATAACAATAGAGTCGACTTCAACTGCCAAGCCGTGTAACTTCACTGAATGCAACCGTATATGTAGACCAGATGATGTGTTTGATTCTTAAAAAATTAGATGAAATCAAGTCTGCTGCTTGTCGCAACCCAGTTCTTACAACATATGCTGAGTGTGTCGGTGGAAGTGAAGAAAGAAAGAAGAGTGAGGTGTGTAGGAGTGGTTGAAAAAGCAAGACATATCATCTCACTTTAACCCCTTCATGTTTCCAACTCAGTTAAAATTTGAAATTCAACTTACACCCGTCTTTACTTTTCTTCCCCCCATTTCAAGTTCTATTGCTAAGGCACTACTAGAAAATATAGAAATAGCGATGGAATTTTTTCCATCACAAATTTTGGGTTATTTGTGATGGATTACAAAATCTATCGCAAAAAAAGAAATTTTGCGACGAAAATCCTATTTCGTTGCGAAAAAAGATATTTTGCGACGAAAATACCACGCCATCGCAAAACAGCATGAGCTGTCATGCCATTTTGCAACGGCGTTAAGTACTGTCACAAAACGGCATCAATTTTGATGCCATTTTGCGATGAATTCCGTTATCTGTCGAAAAAATAATGAGTTTGCAACGGAAAATGGGTTCCATCACAAACTCATTCATTAATTCCCAATTCCCAGATCTGAACTCTCATTCATTTTCACGAAAACGTTCTCCCTCTCTCTCGTCAGTGTGCTTTCCCTCTCCAGTCCGTTCTCCCTGTCTCTCGGTCGCCATCCGCGCTCCGCCTTCCGGTCACTGCCGCCGCCAATTTACTAGGTAAGTTCAAATATTTTTTGCAATGGAATATCATTGTTTTGGAACGAGAAAATTCCGTCGCAAATAGTGAATTTTTTTAGTGAGAGTAGCTAATGTCTAAGGGCATCCATTCCTTAGAAACCATCAATCTCCTAAAAAAAAACACTTCAGTCTTTCCTCAATTCTTTATAATCTCAGAGGTCAAGCTTCGCTTCAAATTTGTTTTCTTTTAATACTTTTATATTCATCTTACTTTAGAGTTAGGCATTTGGCTTTCACTATTTGAAGCTTACAACATCGGTAATGTTCCGCCAAATCCGAAGAGAAACAACCCACACAGAAACATCATCGGAATCAAAACTGGGTTACAAGAACTCAACAAGGTACCCACCCGGTTTTGGTCTTGAATTTCTTCTCCTGTTTTTGCACAGCCAGAGTCATATAGGTTTTTAATGGAGTTGTTTTGGGTTTAAACCTTGCTCTATAAGGATGATATTTTTTTTCATTTAAAAAAATGTGTCTTGGCAAGAGTTGTTGGTCAATTTCTGAGCTTGACGCTGGATTTCACTGCAAGTTTATGATTCACTTTTGTTATTTGCTCAGATGCTTATATATATTCACGACTTTATTTATTTGATCTTGAATTTCCATCCTGCAGGCGAGCTCATCTCTAATTAAGTCCAGGACAGAACGCAATGTGCTCCAAATGGATATTATTTTATTCCAGTATATGACAAGGTAAAACTTCTATAACTTACTGTAGGAAATCATACTCTGTTGTTGAAGTTGTGAGTTGAAAATATAATAAAGGCTATTCTATTCCTTAAGATGATCTGCATTTTGTATAGTGCTTTGATGATAATCAGTTTATCGGCAAAACAATGGTGAAAACTTTTCTGTGCGCATACATTGCTTTATCAGATGTCTTAAAATCACTACCTCTTAAACCAAATCTTTGTTGCATCAACAGCTTAAAGAAGTCAGTTGGGGGCTTGGGGCTTCAAGAGCTACATTGCTAACAAAGTCTTTGATTTTTCCTTTTTGTTGTCTGTTGCAACGGCTCAAGTTAGGTTGAAATTCTTATCAGTGTTTTGAGTTATTTTTTATTTCATGATGTGGTGGCAAGGTTTAAACCTTACATTTAAGTGCACTCTTCAGTTCTTCTGACTGCTACTGTTTCTATTGTAGGGTTCTTTTGTAATTAAATTTAATGGACCTGAAGGACGGTAATGGGATCCAAAAAAGCTTAGTTTATAGTTATTATGTTGTTTAATAAGTTGTTATGGCATGATCATGATCTACTTATCTGAAAAGAAGTTCCTATAAAATCTGACGTTTTTTCGTTATTTTATCCTTCTTCCCATAGGTTCCTGTTGTGGTTGGAATAGGGATGTTTTACTTAAGGATGTTTTACTTAACCTCATTGACTTGGCCTAGGATCTGGTCTTCTATCCCATTTAGTTTCAGCCTATTTCTTATCCATGCCCCTGCCATCTCACATAAGTGCATCCGGTAATATGACTTATGTTTGTTCATTAGGTGTGGGTATACTAGGATCTCTTGACAGTTTCAATGTGTGGGTACATGTGGTATTCTAATAGGATATTATTTGAAGTAATTCAATTCAGATTCATTTACACCCAGAACCAGGACCCTTTCTTTCCTTTTGTTGTTGCTGAATGTGTTTGTTTCCGAGAACATAAATTTGGTGGATGTACAATTTCCTCGTGTTCCTAATTTTAGGACAACAAAACTGCTTTTTATTATTATTATTATTATTATTTGGTGAGATATACTAGTATGCACATGAATATGTGTAGTGGTTTCTAGTATTTTCCAGACTGAACAGGAACTTCTTGCTTCCGGGGCTATGGAAGAAGGAATTGTGAGAAGAGAAGTAAGTCTGTTAGGGGTTGCATTGTGAGTCCAGACCTCTCTGTTCTTAACTTGGTTATTGTGAAGAAAGGTGAGAATGATCTTCCGGGATTGATTGACGCTAAGAATCCCAGAATGAGAGGCCCAAAAAGGGCTTTAAAGATTAGGAAATTTTTTAATCTCTCCAAGGAGGATGATGTGCGCAAATATGTTAACACATATATCCCAAAAACTTTACGACCAAAACTGGTGAGTTTATTGTGCTCTTTGTATTTGTTATTTGATCAAGAACAAATGAAATTTTACTTGGAGATAGAGAGTGATAATGTTGCTTAATATTCTACAAGCAAGAAGGTGAGCAAAGCTCCCAAAATTCAGAGGTTGGTTACTCCCTTGACTTTGCAAAGGAAGAGAGCAAGGATTGTTGTCAAGAAGAAGAGAATAGCCAAGGCTGAGGCTGCTGAATATCAAAAGCTACTTGCCAGCCGTTTAAAGGAACAACGTGAACGCCGCAGTGAGAGTTTGGCCATGAGGAGATCTAAGCTTTTTGCTGCATCTAAGCCATCAGTTGCTGCTTAATTCCTCATGTTCTATCTTCCCTATTGTGAGTGAGGGTAAATCAGTTATTGAGATGTCATGGTAGACTATGTCGCACCGACATCGACACGGCGTTTTCGATACGTTACCGATACGTGATATCGACACGTTATTTCAAAAGTACTAACGTTTGACATGTTCCGACACGTCTTAGTTTTAAATAATATTCTTAATATAAAGAGTATATTTCACATTAACAAAATATAATAAAAGAAAAAGCATTTGAATAATTAAACTTGGAGCATTTGAATAATATAAAGAAAAAGCATTTGAATAATTAAACTTGGAGCATTTGAATAATATTCTGATTCTGTTCCCACACATCATTGATTTGGGAAAAACAATCACGCACAATTTCCAGTCGCTTCAATTTGGGAGAGACGGCAAAAAAACACTCACATTTGATTTGAGAGAGTCGAGATATGATTTCACCAAGTTGGACAATGGGCGAGATGATTTGGGAAAGTCGGAAAGAAGCCAGGCAAATATTCATTGTCGATTAGGGCCAAAATTTGGAGCTACGAAAAACGCCTTCAGATTTTGATAAAATTACAAAACTGCCATTGGAATTGTTGGCTCGCAAATTTCAGTTCAATTCACGTGTCCGGAGAATACGTGTGTCGGACTCGTTTGTTTCCCCAAATTTGCCGTGTCCGTACAACATAGATGGTAGATTTCGAAAGTTTATTGTATGATCAACCTTCTTTTGAAGTTTTTGGTTAATTTTGTTGCCGCTGGATTTTGAATGGGTTTTCATGTAAGTGTTTAGGTTGCTCATGGTGACGTATCATGGTGCAATATATTGCCTGAACCTCACAGTTAACACATTTGATGTATAGTCATAGTTGTTGTTCACAAAACTCAAGTAAACTTATAATTTGGTCGGATGAAGTTAGAGATAAAAGAATGGCACTTGATGAGTTATCACTAGAGAAGGGGGAAGATGTACTTTTATAATTCTTTTAGCGAGACATTAATCTATTTCTCTTTTATGTCATCTTTTTTTTAGAACTTCTTAGCAATTCTTTTTTCTGCATAGGCAATTATCTCAAAATTTATATTACTAAATTCTTTATTTATTGTAGTCTTTCTAAATTCTTAACTTACCAAACAATGGAGGAGATTGAAGGTCAAGGGTAGAGAAGTGAAATTTATTTTAGACATGATCATTCGTTTAGATACTTCTTTCAAGAGTATAATTGTATTGATGAGATTAAATGAGAAGGAATTGGGAAATTGTGGCCGCTAATCCAAACACACAAAAAAGAGTATGATCATATTGATGAGTTAATAATATTGCAGGTTTGAAGATTTTTATACGAGACGGAAATCATCATGGAAAGTGTCCAACAGCTACCAATGTTGTTTACAAGGAGATCTTTAGAAATGTTTAACAAAATATTTGACATTTTGTCTGTTCATATACATATATGAATGTTTCTGTACTATGATGACTAGTATTTTGATGTAATTTTTTGTTGCTTTTGAGCTGATGTAGAAGTTGCTAAACATATAGGAATACAACTACTAATATAGTTGTGATTCATGTTATGTTTTTTGTGTAGTGAAACAACTTCTATTTTGCATTGGTAGATTTGAAATTCAATTTTTTTATTTCATGTTTCTTTGTGTTTTATTCAATTTCTTAATGATTTGAATGAGTGGAAGGTAATGATGTGCTTTTATGTTATCGAATTTTTGCACACGCCCATCATGCAGGAGAGTTGTTTCTTGTTATATTAATGAATATGAGTTTGAGGTTCAGCTGTTACATATTGTTTCCGCCTTCAATATCGCTATTAATCATAATTATTTTGAGGCTAACCCAAAAACAAAAGGAGAAAAAAAGAAAGAAAAGTCTTTGAACTCTCTGAATAAATTCCTCCAAAAAGAAACCCTGGTCTTTCAAAGTAAGTTAGTGATTTGGATTTTTCAGTTGAGCTATTAACTTAAAGTTCTCCTCCCACTTGTCCCTTTTTTTGTGTCATAGTCTATAAAGCTTCTCACACGGCCATAAAGGTTTCTTTATGGGAAAATTGCACTTAGGTCCCATGCTAGAAAAAATATGACCCAAAGGTCTCTTGAAATATTTAATTTGTAAGCAAGTGCTATGGGACATTTAGGTAATATAATCCAATTATAAAAAGACCAAAATACTTGAAACGAAAAAAAAAAAAAAATGTAGACAAAATTAGACCTCTTGGGTCAAAGTCTATGAAGTTCCTTACACTCAAGAATTTTTTTTTTCTTGGCAAAAAAGTTAAAGCCTCTCATTTTAAAAGCCTTCGAAGTCTTACGGCAATTCTACTTTCTTTTTACTAAATTGTTTTTGCCAAGAAGAATCCTCTTGGCTTGTATATATACATTTGGATCTCAACTATTTTAATTTGCTAATTATATGTAAAAAAAAAAAAAAAAAAAAAAAAAGTAATGTCACTACCCCATAAAGGAAAAAGATGCACTTTTTTAATATATATATATATATATATATATATATTCTAAAACTACCATTCTAGAAAAAAGACCATATATATTCAATAGCACAAAATGTTGAGTTAAAATGCTTGTCATGTTCACTTCTATAAATTTTGTTACGTGGAAGGACCTAGTTAGATTTTAGATCCAAGTTAGTCAAGGTAAAGAACGACTAACCCTAATTCTCTGGCCTTTGTTTAGGTTTTCAAAAAATCTAAATAAATTATGTCTACCAAATTACAAAATAAATCATTTTGAACATTGGATTTATTTTTTAATAATGGATTTACAAACAAGCAGTAGTATTTGGATTAATTTATTTTAAATAATTGTGTATTATACTAGATAAATATAAATATGTCAAATGTAGAGGTGCTTTTTCCTTAACTATCAAATACCCATTCCAAGCAAAATTAAAATTTCGCACTCATAACTAACAAGCGCTTTTGGGGTCAAGTCGTCATTGTTTAGCCACTGCTCTCTTTTTTTTTTTTTTTTTCTTGGTCAAAGTCTTTGAAGTCGATTTCTCACGAGGCCAAAAAGTTAAGTCTCTTTTACACGACGCCCCTGATAACTTTTTTAGTGTTAGATCCAAACGCAATTTTTTTTTTCCATAGTATATCCGGTGTTCTAAGGTAGGTTATCTTTCAAGTACATCAACAGCCCCCAGACTAATCTAAACCGACGCTGGGTTGGCTCCTTTAAGGGGGAGCCTCTACCAATCATGCACGCTGCATTCCCACGTCTCAAACTCAAAACTCATGGTTCAGTTAGGACAGTCTCTTATCAGCTGACCTAAGCGTTTGGTGGTAAACACAAACATATTATTGTTGTTAAAATATTGGCTCTTTAATATGATCTTTTTCCACAGCCGTGTGAAAGAAAATGAATGCGCGTGGAAACATTACTATGCAATAATGCAAAGTCTATGATCATAAAGCCTTTCACACAGTCTGTGTATGACAATTTCAAGGTGGTTAAGAGACTGAATGTCTGTAACTTTAAACTTATATTGTTTAATATCACTTTATCATTTTTTTTCCTTCACAACTAAACCCTGATCCTAGAGACTGAATTTGTTATATTTATGATGGATTATCAAGGACTCCAAGGGTCTGTTTGGCAGTAGGGAAATGAATGGGAGAGAAAAATTTTAAAAAGTTAGATTTAAAAAAATTGAAAAAGTGGGATTATAAAATTTTAATAAAGAAAAAATATAAAATCAAAGAGTAAAAAACTTGAAGTTTTCAACTCTAGTTCTCTAATCTTTTTAAACCTTAGTCATACAAAATTTTCCTCCCTTCTCCTTTTCTTCAAATCCCTCGTACCAAACAGTCTCAAGATGATGTTGTTCATTTGATAGTGACTAGATATTCTTATCTTCAAATAGATAGATTCTTATGCCCCTTTTCATGTAAAACTATATAATCTATACACACACACTCAAGTACATGTTATGTTGGATTGTTAGAAAACTCAAGTAAGAATGAGATAGTGTCGTAAACGATTTCAAATCATTCATTCATACATCTTAAATAACGCATGTGTTATACTTGGTTTTGGTTAAATATAAGACATATTTAATTTTTTTAGGAGATTAAGAAAATTAAGTAAACTATTTTAAAATATTTATATTTATCATTTTTTTCTCTAAACTAGTTTGCTTAATGTATAAATTGATATATAATTGAATGATATGAAATATATGATATGATAAAATAATTTTTTTAACCTTTCTAAAAAAATCAATTATATTGATATTTAGGATGTAATTTTATAATTCTTTCAGCCAGACATTAATCTATTTCTCTTTTATGTCATCTTTTCTTTTTAGAACTTCTTAGCAATTCTTTTTTCTGCATAGGCAATTATCTCAAAATTTATATTATATTACTAAATTCTTTATTTATTGTAGTCTTTCTAAATTCTTAACTTACCAAACAATGGAGGAGATTGAAGGTCAAGGGTAGAGAAGTGAAATTTATTTTAGACATGATCATTCGTTTAGATACTTCTTTCAAGAGTATAATTGTATTGATGAGATTAAATGAGAAGGAATTGGGAAATTGTGGCTGCTAATCCAAACACACAAAAAAGAGTATGATCATATTGATGAGTTAATAATATTACAGGTTTAAAGATTTTTATACGAGACGGAAATCATCATGGAAAGTGTCCAACAGCTACCAATGTCGTTTACAAGGAGATCTTTAGAAATGTTTAACAAAATATTTGACATTTTGTCTGTTCATATACATATATGAATGATTTTGTACTATGATGACTAGCATTTTGATGTAATTTTTTGTTGCTTTTGAGCTGATACAGAAGTTGCTAAACATATAAGAATACAACTACTAATGTAGTTGTGATTCATGTTATGTTTTTGTGTAGTGAAACAACTTCTATTTTGTGTTGGTAGATTTGAAATTCAATTCTTTTCTTTGTGTTTTATTCAATTTCTTAATGATTTGAATGAGTGGAAGGTAATGATGTGCTTTTATGTTATCGAATTTTTACACACGTGCATCGCATGGGAGAGTTGTTTCTTGTTATATTAACGAATATGAGTTTGAGGTTCAGTTGTTACATGTTGTCTCCAGCTTCAATTTCACTATTAATCATAATTATTTTGAGGCTAACCCAAAAACAAAAAGAGAAAAAAAAAAAGAAAGAAAAGTCTTTGAAGTCTCTGAATAAATTCCTCCAAAATTTTGGACAACCTGGTCTTCCAAAGTAAGTTAGTGATTTGGAATTTTCAGTTGAGCTATTAACTTAAAGGTTCTCCTCCCACTTGACCCATTTTTTGTGTCAAAGTCTATGAAGCTTCTCACACGGCCAGAAAGGTTTCTTTATGGGAAAATTGCACTTAGGTCCTATGCTAGAAAAAGTATGACCCAAAGGTCTCTTGAAATATTTAATTTGCAAGGAAGTCCTATGGGACATTTAGGTAATATAATCCAATTATGAAAAGACCAAAATACCTGAAAAAAAAAAATGTAGACAAAATTAGACCTCTTGGGTCAAAGTCTATGAAGTTCCTTACACACTCAGAAAAGTTTTTTTTTTTTCTTGGTAGAAAAGTTAAGGCCTCTCATTTTAAAAGTCTTCGAAGTCTTACGGCAATTTTGCTTTCTTTTTACTAAATTGTTTTTGCCAAGAAGAATCCTCTTGGCTTGTATACATTTGGATCTCAACTATTTTAATTTGCTAATTATATGTAAAAAAGTAATGTTACTACCCCATAAAGGAAAAGGATGCACTTTTTTTTAAAAAAAAAAATATTTATTAAAACTACCATTCTAGAAAAAAGACCATATATATTCAATAGCACAAAATGTTGAGTTAAAATGCGTATCATGTTCGCTTCTATAAATTTTGTTACGTGGAAGGACCCAATTAAATTTTAGATCCAAGTTAGTCAAGGTAAAGAACGATTAACCCTGATTCTGTGGCCTTTGTTTAGGTTTCAAAAAATCAAAATAAATTATGTCGGCCAAATTACAAAATAAATCATTTTCAACAATGATTTTTTTTTAATTTTTTTAAATAATGGATTTACAAACAAACAGTAGTATTTGGATTGATTTACAAACAAACAGTAGTATTTGGATTAATTTATTTTAAATAATTGTGTATTATACTAGATAAATATAAATATGTCAAATGTAGAGGTACTTTTATCTTAACTATCAAATATCCACACAAAGCAAAATTAAAATTTCGCACTCCTAACTACCAAGCGCTTTTGGGGTCAAGTCGTCATTGTTTAGCCGCTGCTCTTTCTTTTTTTCTGGTCAAAGTCTTTGAAGTCGATTTCTCACGAGGCGAAAAAAGTTAAATCTCTTTGGCACGACGCCCCTGTTAAGTTTTTTAGTGTGAGATCCAAACACGAACATATTATTGTTGTTAAAATATTGGCTCTTTAATATGATCTTTTTCCACAGCCGTGTCAAAGAAAATGAATGCGCGTGGAAACATTACTATGCAATAATGTAAAGTCTATGATCATAAAGCCTTTCACACAGTCTGTGTATGACAACTTCAAGGTGGTTAAAAGACTGAGTGTTTGTACCTTTAAACTTATATTGTTTCATACTTCCTCAAGTCTTAATTATAGGAATACTTTCGTAGTGCAAATTGTATTACAAAAGTGTTCCTATAATTAGGATAAGATCGGAGGTAGTATCACTTTATCTTTTTTTTTTTCTTTCACAGCTAAACTCTGATCCTAGAGACAGAATTTGTCATATTTATGATGGATTATCGAGGACTCTAAAGTGAATTTGTTTGGCAAGAGGGAAATAAAGGGTAGAGAAAAATTTTTAAAAGTTAGATTGAGAAAAATTGGAAAAACGAGGTTGTAAAATTTTAATAAAGAAAAAATATAAAATAAAAGAGTAAAAAAACTTAATTAAAAGTTTTCATATTTAGTTCTCTAATCTTTTTAAATCTTAGTCATACAAAATTTTTCTCCCTTCCCCCTTCCTCCAAATCTCTCGTACCAAACACCAAACAGTCTCAAGATCAAGATGATGCTGTTCATTTGATAGTGACTAGACATTCTTTTTTTTTTTTTTTTTGGGTTTACAAGTGACTAGACATTCTTAACTTCAAATAGATAGATTCTTATGCCCCTTTTCATATAAAACTATATAATCTATACACACACTCAAGTACATATTATGTTGGATCGTTAGAAAACTCAAGTAAGAATGACATGGTGTCGTAAACGATTTCAAATCATTCGTACATCTTAAATAACACATACGTTATATTGTTCCTGGTTTCAAATATAAGATATATTTAATTTTTTAAAAAGATTAAGGAAGGTAAGTAAACTATTTTAAAATATTTATATTTATATTTTTTCTCTAAACTAATTTACCTAATATATAAATTGATATATAATTAAATGTTATGAAATATATGATATGATAAAATAACTTATTTTATTTTTTAACCTTTCTAAAAAATCAATTATATTGATATTTAGGATCAGAGTATTACTATTATCCTGACCCGTTCAGCATAATACGGACAAATTAAAAGGTGTGAAATCTCCTCTCGACGAATGGTGCGAAAGCCAATGTAGTAAAAGCTGGGGGGCCATTTTCTTTTCCGTAGATGCCTTTATGAGAATTGTGTTATCGTTGCCCTCACTTTCCCTTTTTTGGAGTTGCATTAAATAATTTTAAGATGTGATTTTTTTTTGCTCGAAATTTTAAGATGTGATTTTGAATCTCTTTGTTTATTTATTTAATAAAATGTTCTAATTACCCTTTTCCTGAATTACATAGATCTCCATATATTTTAAAAACTTACATTATTGTTCGAATCATTAACATCGTTAAAGAATATTCTAAAAAAAGTTCTTAAAGTTTATTTTTAATTAAAATATATATTAAAATAAATATTTTTTTACTAATTTACCCCTCAGTATTTATGTTAAGGAAGAACATTTTGGTCAGAATGATAAGTCAATGCTATTATTTAACAGTAAACCAATAGTTGAATGGATGGAAGTTAAATATCAAAATTGTAATTAAAAGGATGGTTTATACCACATATATTTTAATTTTAAAAGAGGTCCTTAAGGTTTATAAAGTAGATGGGAGGTCTATGTAATTTAGAGTAAATAAAGTGATAGTTGATGTATTTTACTCTTATTTATTTGCAATTCTGGTTATGGCTCTTTTGAATGAAGTGGGTGATTTTTGTTTTTTGTTTTACTAGATGCAATGACAATTTAGCCCTTATGCATTGTGTCTATAAATACATGGCCTCGTGTTGCTTGTTTACTCACACTTACATCTCTATCCGCAAACATAATTAAGGATGAAGGTAGATACAAGGTTTGTTGTTGGTTGTCTTGTGGTTTTGTTGCATTATTGTGGGGCACTTGCAGCTGGCAACTCCACTGTGAAGTGCAAAGACAATGAAAGACTCTCTCTTCTTTCTCTCAAACGTGGCTTTGTAGATCCCTTTGGCTGCCTCTCTTCTTGGGGAAGTGCAGCGAACAAGACAGATTGTTGCACTTGGGATCATGTTTCCTGTGACAACCGAACGGGCCATGTGGTTGGACTCGATATTTCTTACCTCGTTTTGGAAGGTACAATCTCTCCATCATTGGCTGAATTGCATCATTTGACTTATTTGGACCTTGGTTACAATCATTTCATTCCAACTCAATTCCCAACCTTCATTCTTTCTTTAAAGAGATTGCAATATCTTGATCTCGGTTACACAAATTTGAAAGGAAACATACCTCACAATTTGGGATATTCTTTGCCCCAGTTGCAATCACTATACCTGGACGGAAACCAGCTTCAAGGTGGCATACCCAAATCCTTGGCTATATGCAGCCTAATAGATTTGTCTCTATCTAACAACTCCTTGAGTGGCCAATTAGATGGCTTTTTTGCCTCATTCAATCACTGTGCCAACATATCACTACAACGCCTAGTTTTATCTCAAAATCAATTTAATGGATCAGTACCTAATCTTTCACATCTCTCATTTTTGAAAACTTTACATCTCAACAACAATAAACTCAATGGAACTCTAAATGATGGCATTGGATTGTTGTCAGATCTAGTGGAGTTAGACATTGGTCATAATTTCTTGCAAGGCATCATATTAGAAACTCACTTCTTGAGACTCTCTCGGCTAAACGAATTGTCATTGTCTTTTAATAATTTGACATTTAAAATCAGATCTCATTGGATTCCCTCTTTTCAATTAGTCACCATTGAATTAGCGTCATGTAAGTTGGGTCCAGACTTTCCAATATGGCTTCGAACCCAAACTTCATGTTTTAAATTGGATATTTCAAACGCTGAAATTTCTGATTCAATACCAAGCTGGTTTTGGAATTTGACGACACTTCTACACATGAACCTTTCACACAACAAGATTATTGGAGAGATGACAAATTTTCAATCCCATAATAATTTTTTAGTTATGGATTTCAGCTCAAATTTGTTGGAAGGCTCAATTCCATCAAGCTTATCACATAAAGTGATAAGATTATTGGATTTATCTAACAATAAATTCACAGATGCTAGCACTTTCTTATGTCCGAACAAGATCGTGAGATTATTTTTGTTAGATCTCTCAAGCAATCAATTATCGAAGTGCTTCAGTTGCTGGAAATACTTTGAATCATTGCTCTTTCTTTCTCAAGTTGCAAACAATAGCCTATTTGGACAAATTCCCACATCAATGGGTTCACTGATAACTTTAAAATCCTTACATTTAGGATTCAATAAATTTTCTGGTGAATTACCTTTGTCTCTGAATAAATGCACGGAGCTAGAGGTTTTTGATGTTGTCCAAAATAATATTCCAGGATTAATACCAAGTTGGATTGGGGATGGACTTAAAAAGCTACGTGTCCTTATTTTGAGATCCAACATGTTCTTTGGCAGTTTGCCCCCCAATATTTGTAATCTCTCTCAACTTCAAATCCTTGATCTTTCTATCAATAATATCTCTGGAAGTTTGCCAAAATGCCTCAATCATCTTTCTATTATGGCAAATCAAACAAATCTTGATGCAACAATAACGATTGATCCTGACTCAATAAATGAGCGTAAGTATGAGGCGAAAAAGGATATTGCTACACTTATATGGAAAGGTAAGGAGTCACAATATCAGAGTATATTGGGATTAGTTAAAAGTATTGATCTCTCTAGCAACATGTTAATTGGAAGAATTCCAAGTGAACTAATGGATCTTGTTGGATTGGTTTCCTTAAACATTTCAAGAAATATGTTCAGCGGACAAATCCCTGCCAACATTGGACAACTGAAGTCATTGGACTCTCTTGATTTGTCAAGAAACCACTTGTCAGGACACATTCCTTCTGAACTTTCACAAATAGATCGTCTTGGTAAAATGGATTTATCATACAACAATTTGTCAGGAGAAATTCCTCATGGCACTCAACTTCAGAGCTTTGATCCCTCTGCTTATACGGGAAATGATAATCTATGTGGTGCTCCACTTCCAAAATGTTCCACAAAACCAACACAAGATCATCTTCCAAATGATGAAACTTCTCAAGAAGATGAACAATTTTTCAGTCGAGGTTTCTTCATCAGCTTGTCAGTGGGATTTAACACAGGATTTTGGGGAATTTGCAGCTTGATATTTCTCAACAAATCCTTCAGATATGCCTATTTTAGGATGGTGAATGACATATACGACAAAGTGTACGTGGTCGTTGCTATAAACAAGGCCAAATTGCGCAGGTGGAGGAGATCAGTTTCAACTTGAAGGTACTTAATAAATGTTTTTATTGCTTATATGTATGTGTTGACATCATCAGCCTCCTCCCTTTCTATCTTTCTTTTTGCAGTGAATTGATAATTGCTTCCCACTTATGTAGTTGTTGCCTGGAGCTGCTGCTACTGCTGCTGCATATGGTTGTCTGATCTGCTTATTTAATCTTAATTTCAGTTGAAATACAAATAAGGCTTTTACTTCATGCTTTTGTTGTATAACATTTCCATCAAAGTAAGTGTTTTGCTTTGCGTGATTACTCGTAGAAATAGTTGTTGGATGCTTTCATATTTTGGGGTTAGTTTGTAAAAATAATTGAACTGTAAAATAGTAGTTAATTAAATGCATGTATATTTACATATGTGTGTTGTGGAGGTCAATTATATTAATGGGAATGAGTTTGATGTTCAGTTGTTAGGTATTGTTTTCGGCTTCAATATTGCTAATTCATTAATGATAATTAATGAAGTCTTTGATTAAATTCTTACGAAAAGAACATGAAGCTTCAGAAACGGCCAGAAAAGTTAAGTCCTTTTGTTTTAAAAGTTTTCGAAGTCTTTCTTACGGCAATTTCACTTTCTTGTTACTGAGTTGTTTTTGCCAATGAAAATCCTCTTGGCTTGTTTACATTTGGATCACAACTATTTTAACTTGACAATTACATGTAACTAAAAAGTAATGTTACTACCCCAGAAAGAAAACACACATTTTCTTTAAAAAAATATTTATAAAAATACTCCCTCTATCCTTATATATATAAGAGCCTTTCAACTGAATCGTGAGATTCTAAAAAACATTTAAAAGTAATTAAATATAATAATTAGGTAGGAAAATTAACTTCTTTTTTTCCTCTCTAAAAAATGACTCTATTTAAGTATTTATAAATGAGCAAGAGATAGTAATAATGAGAAAAGGATGAAATAGAATGTACTTTATATGATCGGCAGAGAATGTACTCTATATAGTATAATAATTAATTGAGAAAAGAGTACATTTATTATTGAGACAAACTCAAAAGGATCTTATATTTATAGATAAACTAATTTTAAAAAAAGACTCTCATATATAGAGACGGAGGAACATCATTCTAGAAAGACAACTTATATTCAATATCTTGAAATTGAGCTCTTATAGTATCATACATGTTCACTTATTTGATTACATTCCCGCCCAACTTTCACAATTAGACGGTCTTAAGCATGACTTACCTATCCTTTTAATTTTAAAGTATTTATTAGGGGTACAAAATAGAAATCTGAATTTTTAGACAACTTTAATGATACAACAAAATTGTTTTTAGCTCTTGAAATTAGTTAAAGTACTACCTCCTTTCCAATTATAAGAGCTAGTTGACTTTCTTTTGGGAGATTAAGGAAGCTAAATAAGTTACTTAATCATTTCATATATTAAATATTCTTAGATTATATATTAGTTTCTTAGTCAAACAAATAAGTTTAAAGAAAAAAAGAAAAAGAAAAATACTTTAAAGTAATTTAATTAGCTTCCTTAATCTCTCTAAAAAAGTCAACTAGCTCTTATAATTAGGATCAGGGAGTAACTTGTATTAAAAACTAGTGAGAGTAATTAATATCCCTTTAGATCACGATATAAATCATTTCTAAAAGATTTTTTTTTCCACGTGCAATGTAAGTTACTTAGAATTAATGCTTAATTATAATTTTGCTTTTGCTGACGTAATGATGAAAATATATTTTTCTCTCTCTTTCAAAACTTTATGTATACTTTTTTCATTCCTTCAAAATTTCATTTAATATGAATAAAGTTAGGAAACAGAATTCTAATTAAGATATATTTAATAAGTTAAGTATCATTCTTTTTTTTTTCTTTTTAGTTCTGATAAATCATTTTATTATTTGAAAGTGATTTATATTGTAGAGGAACACATGTAGTATTTCTTTTACATTTCTCTTGCGTTTATATCTGAAGGTGTTTAGCACTAATTAGTAATTTCTACGTGTGTATCACAAATTTCCAAAAAAAAAAAAAAAAAAAAGAGAGAGAAAAAGAAAATTTGCCCACACACAAATTTCCAAAATTTGCACAATAATTTAGAGATACATTCACAAAAATTGCAAATAATGCTGCTTGCCTTTGAAATATACTTAATTTGACTATGAAAATTTAGAACTACAATAAGAGAGAAATTAAAATTTTAAATATTTTATAAAATTTTAAATCTGTTAAATTTTGGCTTTATGAAGCGGAGACAAAGTAGCAAAGGGAAAGAGGGTTGGGTTTCTCTTCTAATCTCTTCCTCATTATCTCTCATACAAATTCCTTATATCTATTATATCGGTTCTTCAATCACACGACCATGTATTCTATTTTTTTTTTTTTATATGAGTTTATAGTTAAAAGATAATAATTCAAAAATAAGACACAATCACATCTGATTACGGAACTTGATAAAATAGATATAAAGAACTTAACCTAAGTATTTTCCTTTCAAGTTCCCCACACATTAGAATCTTGTCCACAATGCCAAGGAGAAGTCTAAGAGTATAGGCCAAAAGCCGTGGAAGCTAATCGCACCTATATAAAACAAAGTACAAGAGACAAGCAATTTTGTTGTTATTCCCTTTTGATCAAGTTCTCCCACAAACACCGTTCAATATGGAATTTCCTCCATGTTAAAAAATCTATGGCAAATAAAGAGGGGGGAAAATTTCAAATAGACAAACCAAAGCTCTGCTTTGCATATACCTACAGAAAGATCATCATGCCTATGAGGTTGATTCACCTTAGCTGACCACAGGAGTGTCCTTTTTGGGATGAGATGAAACAGCCTCTCGTGTCTTGAAAAATTCTTCGGGAAGAGGAGGAGGTTGATGGTAAGGAACATGCTTAGGAATTGGTGCATCATTCTCAACAACTTCACATTCATAATCATCTGGTACACCCCATGGATCCCACTCTGCATTCAACATAAAGCATGAGCATATGCATTAAATCCCACGTTTTATATTATTCCTTAAAGTGGATTCACATAATTCCAATAGAGACAGCTGGAATCGCAACAATTCGTCAAAGTAAATATCTTTAACAATGCAAGAAATATAGAATGGCCAGAATGATTTTAATTCCATGATCAAAGATATTATTCTTGGATAAAAGGTGGCCACCAAATTGTCTAGTAAATCATGTTTACATATGATTATGCTGTGCCCCATATTATGGTTACAGGTGTGGGCTGAGGTTAAAAGCAGTTTCTGCGCAGGCGAATTAATTGAGAGAGGTGAAAGGCCTGGAGAGGGCTGAGATGTGAAACAGGGGAGGATATGAAAAGGCTAAGGCAGCCATAGTAACAGTCAGAGAGGATTTTAGAAGAAGCTTCAGCTGGGAGGTTGCTCGCTCTTCAATTGCTAGGCAAGTCTTCTGTATTTTCTGCAATTTTCATCTACTGCCATCTGTGAGTTCTGGTTTGTCCGATTCAATTATTAGGAATTAGCAACTCACCCAACAGATAATCAAGAAATGCTAACGATACACTAAAACCTGCGCCTATTAGCTACACTTGTCACAGATTTTTTTTTTTTTTTTTCCTTCTCTTGTTTTCAGTCGTCTATATATCACATATTCTTATTAAGCTAAAGTATAACTAAGAAACAGAGCAAAATCTTCGGAAGAAGATCTGATCTAACTTCACATTGACAATTAAGGATGTCTTTCCCTCTGATAAGATTATTGGAATTCGAGTTTTTCAATCAGAGAGCAAGCTAATCCTAGAGAAATTTATAAACAGGGTCTACTCTGCCGCAAAATGTTCAAGTCTTGACACATAAACCAAGAATAATAGGACTTGAATAGACGTTACAAAAGAACAATGTTGTGTTTTAGACTCTTCCCCCTTTCCCTCGGAAAAAGTTCAGATCTTTATTTGGTATATACAACACCTAGTATGAGAGAATTAGTACATGGTGCAGGAACAAGAGTGCAAAGAGGAAGTTAACACTCACACTGAAAACTAATTTTTTAAAGTTGCGATAGACCAAATTAAAAAAGGAACAACTATATTTTCGGCCTATTTTTGACACCATTGTTGCCTTGAACAGTTGAACGTCAGTACGTCACAATAGGAGTCTCACTGGACAAAAAATGGAGCCTCTACAAACCACCAAACTGAATGATTTTTAATGCAGATAAACAGTGAAACAAGTCCATGCTATACATTGTCTCACAAATTGAAATAAAGAAAAAACTCAGATACTTCCTTTCATACTTCACGTATCATCCAGAGACTGCTTCTCCTATCCTCTAAATTCTAATAAACCAAATAATTATTATATCCTAAGAGATAACAACGCAGCAAAATTTGCTAACTCCAAATAAATATTATATCCTAAGAGATCAACGCAGCAAAATTTGCTAACTTTTCTAACTTAGATTAACATTTTCCACAATTTCCCTTCCTCACCGAAAATAAATTTCTTGCCAACATTCATCAATACCGATCGTTATCATCAATCCCAATAGCAGAAAGAAAAGAGATATAACAACGCTCAATACCGATCATTTTGGCGAAAGGTGTGAGCTCATCCTGAGCCACTTCGACCTGGCCACAGCCAAGGCACTTCTCGATCACTTCCCAATCTTCCTCTTCCTGGCAAACATTGAGTCTGTGCTTTGTGAGGCTCTCTGCGGCCTTACGGTAGCCTTCATCCTTAGGGACGGCCTGGATCTACTTTAGGGTTTCGGTGTAGAGGCTGATCAGAACCTCTGGCGTCCAGCCCCACTATCCAGGTCGTCTCTTAAACATCAATGGCCATGCGATCGCCATTCGCCCTGTTAGGCTGAGCCGTCTTTTGCTCGCTCAGGTTCGAAAGGGTGGTGGCTGACGCTCCGACCCGAGTATAATCGAAAATTGCTTGGATCGGGTAGGATTCTGGGTAAGGTTTATACAGAGCGGATAAAATTTCTTTTCTCAGGGGGTGTTTGGATTGGGGGAGGGGGGGGATCTTTGGTCTCCCTTTACTAAATTACCCTTAAACTTTTCAATATTCCAAAAACATATTCTCAACAAAAAGGAATATTCCTTTCATTAATGGCATTTGTATTTCCTTATTTCCCTCTCCCTCCCTCCCTCCCCTCACTCCCCTTCCTTCAAACCAAACGTACCCGCATTTTCCTGGGAAAGAGGATTTTCTCATAATCTCTTTTCTTCTTTTCTCTCACATCTTCATCCTGTTGTTGATTAGGAAAATGAGAGAGAAGTTAAAGTATAAGTATCATCCAACTTGAAAAAGTGGTAGTAGAGATTAGAACTAAATATGAGTAATGGAGACAAAAAGCAAAAAGAAAAGAGTTGTCAACTAATTGCCAAAAATGGGGTGAAGTAAAGAATCCTCAAAGTTGTGGTGGAAAAGAGGGAACAGAAAAAGGAGCAACAAAATGAAGAACACTAAATGATGAAGGATGAAGACAAAGAGTTCATCAAATGGAGAGCTTTAAAAAAAAAAAAAAAAAAATTAATGGTTCCAAGTACATTCATAAATCCACAATCATTAACGAGTGAGTAAATCTCCCAGTAAAGAGTTTATGGAGTAGATGGTAGTTTCTTTTTATCCATATGACACGTTATATTCCAACCATGTCTTTTTGAGAATTTGGATCTTATGAAAATGGTGATGAAATTCACTTTAGATTATCAATATTCTATATTTGCCATATTTATATATACAATACAATAAGAAATGTTAATTCAGACAAGCTTTTGGGAGGGTCTATGCGGAGGGGAAAAAGTGACACAAATGATGTTATTATATAGACAGCTTTAGATTTGTGGATACAGCACCTCAATAATATCTTTTCTTTGCCATTAAATTCTTTTCTTGTGTTGTCTTCTACCTCTTGACAAGTTCTTTGTCCAAACTTTTTGTCAATTTTTAGGACCAAACACACTTGCGCATTCATAATGCATAACTAAAATTAAAGATAGGATTAGATATAGACATTGTGATCAAAGTGAAAAACTTGAAATTCCTCTAGATATATATATATATATATATATATATTTTAAAAAAAGTTAGGGTAATTTGAAAACATAAAATTATTTTTTAACAAATAAAAAATTAATGAAAAAAGTATTCAATACACAATTTTAATCTTCTTTATTCGTGATTATGGCAGTTAGACTTGTTAAGTAAAACTTTCCTTCGTGGTTACATGGATATTTGGGATCATAAAATGGCTTCATTTGGCAAAATGGTGGATCCAGCACCTCAATGTAAGAACTTGGAAGTGTGTAGGAAAGGACATAAATGTAATTGTATAGTTAGTTTAGTCAAGTGACCTGGTTATTACGTTTAATGACTGAATAAATAGGAAAAAGGACGTGTGGAATTGGTGGCTGTAATATTTCATTTCTCTGATTAGTGACGGTGCGTACACGGCTGGTTCAAGAAATCAATAAAGTGAGTCTCCACCAAAATTTCAAAGCCTATATATTATTAATGTTCTCTAAATTTTAGCGACAAGTAGATGCACTTGTGGAATGAAGTGTCACTCTCATGGCAGATATATATATATATATTGGTGATGAATTTAAAATTTAATTATCTTTATAAAATTTATTATACATAAAAATAAGAAATCACAAGTATTTCATAATTATCATTCATATTATATATATTCGATTTTGCGAATGTTCTCTTTGATTCCTCCCAAAGTTAAAATTTGACTCTCATTTTTCTCTTTTCTTGGTTTGGAGAGAGCATTGGCAAGCAAAATTGTGAGATGCAAAATAGATACGATTAATTAGCATTTATTTTGCATTATATTATTTCATTAACACCATTAAAGAATATTCTAAAAAGATTTTTAAAGTTTTTTTTAATTAAAATTTATATTAAAACAAATCTTATTCTTTCTTCTCTCTCCTCCCCTTCCCAACCCCCTTTCACGAATTATTTAGAGAAATAGTTGTTGGATGCTTTCATATTTTGGGGTTTAGTTTGCAAAAGTAATTATGCTGTAAAATAATTAATTAAATGCATATATATGTGTTCTGAATGTCAATTACATTAATGGGTTTGAGTTTAAGGTCCAGTTGTTAGATATTGTAATATTAAACGAAAACTTGTGGAAATATTCGATCCAAAATGTCTATAGAGTCTGCTGATTAAAAAAAAAAAAAAAAAGGAAAGAAAATTAGAAGCCTTTGAAGTTTCTGTGATTAAATTCTTCCAAAAACAACATGAAGCTTAGCTAATGCTTTTTCCAAGTTAGTGATTTGGATTTTTCAATTGAGCTATTAACTCAAAGGTTCTTCTCCCATAACTATAACGTGAAGTCGTCATCCCCTTTTGTAGGTCAAAGTCTATGAAGTTTCTCACACACCAAAAAAAGTTTTTTTTTTTTTTTTTTTTTTTTTTTAGGCAAGAACAATTAAGACTTTTCATTTTAAAAGTCTTCGAAGTCTATCTTACGACAATTCTACTGTCTTTTTACTAAATTGTTTTTGCCAAGAAAAATCCTCTTGACTTGTATATATTTAGCTCTCAAATATTTTAATTTGCTAATTATATATCAAAAAAGTAATGTTACTACCCCAAAAAGGGGGAAAAAGCATTTTTTTTAAATTAAAAAAAATTTATTGAAAATACTATTTCTAAAAAAAAAAAAAAAAAAAACCATATATACTCAATAGCTTAAAATGCTGAGTTAAAATGCGAATCATCCTACTTTTGGGATAAAGTCGTCATTAATTGTTTGGCCACTGGTTCCTTTTTGTTTTTGTTTTTGTTTTTTTTTTCGGTCAAAGTTTATGAAGTTGATTCTCACGCGGCGAAAAAGGTTAAATCTCCTTTGCGTGCCCCTGTTAACTTTTTCTTATCATTGCCCTCACTCTCCCTTTTGTGGAATTGCATTAAATACTTCTTGAATCTCTTTGTTTATTTATTTAATAAAATGTTCTAATAACCATTTTGTTTTTCCTTAAATCTTAATTACATAGAACTCACGCCTATTTTAAATATATACACTAGTTTTAAATCATTAACACCATTAAAAAATATTTTAAAAAGATTCTTAAAGTTTTCTTTTTTAATTAAAATCTATATCAAAATAAATCTTGTTTACTAAGTTACCCCTCATTATTTATGTTAAAGAGGGACATTTTGGTCAAATGATCGGTCAATGCTATGATTTAACGGCTAACTAATAGTTGAATGGATGAAAGTTAAATATCAAAATTAGAAGGAAGGTTTATGCCACATATATTTTAATTTTAAGAGGGTCTTTATAGGTTTTTAAAGTAAAAAGGAGGTCTTTGTAATTTAAAGTAAATAGAGGGGAGGTCTTTGTAATTTAAAGTAAATAGAGGGGAGGTCTTTGTAATTTAATCTTATTTATTTGCCATTCTGGTTATGGCTTATTTTTGTTTTTCGTTTTACTAGAGGCGATGACAGTCTAACCCTCATGCATCTTGTCTATAAATACATGGCCTTGTGTTGCTTGTTTACTCATACTGACATCTCTATCCGCAACATAATTAAGGATGAAGGTAGATACGAGGTTTGTTGTTGGTTGTCTTGCGGTTTTGGTGCATTATTGCGGGGCAGTTGCAGTTGGCAACACCACTGTGAAGTGCAGAGAGAAAGAAAGACTCTCACTTGTCTCTCTCAAACATGGCTTTGTAGATCCCATAGGTTGCCTCTCTTCTTGGGAAAGTGCAGCGAACCAGACAGATTGTTGCACTTGGGAGCGTGTTCACTGTGAAAGCCGAACGGGCCATGTGGTTCAACTCAATCTTTTTGGTTGCGATTTAGAAGGTACAATCTCTTCATCATTGGCTGAATTGCATCATTTGACTTATTTGGAACTTAGTTCAAATAATTTCACTCCAACTCATTTCCCAACCTTCATTCTTTCTTTAAAGAGATTGCAATATCTTGATCTCTCTGTCCCTCTCAATTTGGGATATTCTTTGCCCAATTTGCAATCACTATTCTTGAGGGGAAACCAGCTTGAAGGTGGCATACCCAAATCCTTAGCTATATGTAGCCTAACAGATTTGTCTCTATCTGGCAACTCCTTGAGTGGCCAATTAGATGATTTTTTTGCCTCATTCAACCACTGTGCCAGCGTATCACTAAAAATCCTAGACTTATCTTACAATCAATTTACTGGATTAGTATCTAATCTTTCACATCTCTCATTTTTGAAAACTTTACTTCTCAACAACAATCAACTCAATGGAATTCCAAATGATGGCATTGGATTGTTGTCAAATCTAAGGAAGCTAGACATTAGTGATAATTTCTTGCAAGGCGTTATATCTGAAACACATTTCTTTAGACTCTCTCAGCTAACAAGCTTGTCCTTGTCTTTTAATGATCTGACATTTAAAATCAGCTCTCATTGGGTTCCCCCTTTTCAATTAGACACCATTAAATTAGCCTCATGTAAGTTGGGTCCAGACTTTCCAATGTGGCTTTGAACCCAAAAGTCATGTTCTGACTTGGATATTTCAAATGCTGAAATTTCTGGTTCAATCCCAAGTTGGTTTTGGAATTTGACCGCACTTCAAAGCATGAACCTTTCACATAACAAAATTATTGGGGAGATGACAAATTTTCAATTCCAGAATCATCTTTCAAATATGGATTTGAGCTCAAATTTGTTTGAAGGCTCAATTCCATCAAGTTTATCACATAAAGAGGTAAGATTATTGGATTTATCTAACAATAAATTCACAGATGCTAGCACTTTATTATGTCCGAACGAGATAGTGGGATTACGTTTGTTAGATCTCTCAAGCAATCAATTATCTAGAGAGCTTCCGAATTGCTGGAAATACTTTGAATCATTGGTCTTTCTTGCTGTTGCAAACAATAGTCTATTTGGAAAAATTCCCATTTCAATGGGTTCACTGATAAATTTAACATCCTTACATTTAGGATTCAATAAATTTTCTGGTGAATTACCTTTGTCTCTAAATAAATGCACAAAGCTAAAGGTTTTTGATGTTGTCCAAAATGATATTTCGGGATTGATACCAAGTTGGATTGGGAATGGACTTAAGAAGCTACGTGTCCTTATTTTGAGATCCAACATGTTCTTTGGCAGTTTGCCCCCCAATATTTGTAATCTCTCTCAACTTCAAATCCTTGATCTTTCTATGAATAATATCTCCGGAAGTTTGCCAAAATGCCTCAATCGTCTTTCTACTATGGCAAATCAAACAAATCTTGATGCAACAATAAGGGTTAATGTTGTCTATGATTTGAGAGAGGATTTCGCTACACTGATATGGAAAGGTGAGGAGTACAAATTCCAGAGTATATTGGGATTAGTTAAAAGTATTGATCTCTCTAACAACATGTTAAAAGGAGAAATTCCAATTGAACTAATGGATCTTGTTGGACTGGGTTCCTTAAACATTTCAAGAAATATGTTCAGCGGACAAATCCCTACCAACATTGGACAACTAAAGTCATTGGAGTTTCTTGATTTGTCAAGAAACAACTTGTCAGGACACATCCCTTCTGAACTTTCACAAAACAGTTTTCTTAGTTTTTTGGATTTATCGTATAACAATTTGTCAGGAGAAATTCCTCATGACACTCAACTTCGAGCTTTGATTCCTCCTTATATGGGAAATGCTCATCTATGTGGTCCTCCACTTCCAAAATGTTCCACAAAGCCAACACAAGATCATCCACCAAATGATGAAACTTCTCAAGAAGATGAACAAATCCTTCAGATATGCCTATTTTACGTTGGTGAATGACATATACGACAAAGTGTACGTGGTCGTTGTAAACAAGGCCAAATTGCGCAGGTGGAGGAGATCAGTTTCAACTTGAAGGTAATTAATAAATGTCTTTATTACTCATATGTATCTGTTCACATCATCAGCCTCCTCCCTTTCTTTCTCTCTTTCTGCAGTGAATTGAAAATTGCTTCCCACTTATAGTTGTTATACCAAGATGATAAGATATAATCTTTAGTAGGGTATTACCCAAAAAGAAAAAAGAAAAAAAGATTTCGAAAGCTAAATCTTTTGGCCACTTTTAAGTTAACTAACCGTTAAAAAAAAAAAAAAAAAAAAAAAAATCAAATCAAATCAAATCTGGTTACATAATAAAACTTTCCATATGCATGTTATGGTTTTCTTGCTTTAAAAAAAAAAAAAAAAAAAAAAAAAAAAAAAAAAAAAAAAAAAAAAAAAAAAAAAAAAAAAAAAAAAGACTTTAAAAAAGAAGTATCCCATGTGGCTAAAAAGCTGATTCAATCTGTTTTGCATATTATGTAGTTGTTGCATGGAGAGATGTTGCTGCTGCTTTATATGGTTGCCTGATCTGCTTATTTCATCTTAATTTCAGTTGAACTACAAATAAGGCATTTAATTTCTTCATGCTTTTGTTGTTTAACATTGCCATCAAAGTAAATGTTTTGCTTTGCGTGATTACTCATAGAAATAGTTGTTGGATGCTTTCATATTTTGGGGTTTAGTTTGCAAAAATAATTGAACTGTAAAATAGTAGTTAATTAAATGCATGTATATTTGCATATGTGTGTTGTGGAGGTCAATTACATTAATGGGAATGAGTTTGATGTTCAGTTTTTAGATATTGTTTTCAGCTTCAATATCGCTCATTCATTAATGATAATTATTGAAGTCTCTGATTAAATTCTTCCGAAAATAATATGAAGCTTCTCACACGACCAGAAAAGTTAAGTCATTTCATTTTAAAAGTCTTCGAAGTCTTTCTTATGGCAATTTAACTTTCTTTTTACAGAATTGTTTTTGCCCATAAAAATCCTCTTGGCTTGTATACATTTGGATCACAACTAGTTTAACTTGACAATTACATATAATTAAAAAAGAAATGTTACTACCCTAGAAAGAAAACAAACATTTTGTTAAAAAAAATATTTATAAAAATACTCCATCTATCCATGTCTATAAGAGTTTTTCAACAAAATCGCGAGATTTTAAAAAACATTTAAAAATAGTTACATGTAATAATTATGTAAAAGACTATTTTTTCTTAAAAATGCCCCTATTGATGAATGAGTGAGATAGAGTGATAATAAGAAAAGGATGAAATATAATATATGTAGTATAATAATTAATTGAGGGTAAAATGGAGAAAAGAGCATTTACTTAGAAGGTAATTAATGATTATTTATTAATTTTGCTTTTGCTGACGTAATAATGCAAAAATATATTTTTCTCTTTCTTTCAAAACTTTATTTATACTTTTCGCTTTTCTTCAAACTTTCATATAATATGGATAAATTTAGGAAACAGATTTCTAATTAAGACATATTTATTAAGTTAACTATCATCCTTTTTAAAAAAAATCTGATGAATTATTTCATTATTTGAAAGTGAATCATATTGTAGAGGGAGACCGGTAGTATTTCTTTTCCCTTTCTCTTACATTTATATTTGAAGGTGTTTAGCACTAATTACTAATTAGCAATTTCTCTGTGTGTATCACAAATTTCCAAGAAAAAAGAAAAGAAAATTTGGCCACACACAAATTTTCAAAATTTGCACAATAATTTAGAGATACATTCACAAAAAATGCAAATAATGCTGCTTGCTTTTAAAATATATTTGATTTGATTATGACAATTTAGAACTACAATAAGAGAAATTAAAAATTAAAAATATTTTATAAAATCTTAAATCTGTTAAATTTTGACTTTATGAAATGGAGACAATATGTAACAAAGGGAAAATGCCAAGAAAAGAAACTTTATCCGCTCTGTACAAACCTGAGCCACAATCCGACCCTCCCAGGCTCGGAGCGTCACCCGCCACCCCCTTCTAACCCGAGAGTAGAGTAGTCAAAAAGTGCCACCCTTTAAATACATTAAGCCCTAGCCCGCGCGGGCTAGGGCCAAAAAGCCCGCATGTTAAACAACCCGCATGGGCCAAAATATTATATAGTCCTAAGGGTTAGAGCCAGCCTGTGGACCAAAAATCATTTTAGAATAATCAACCGCTTTTCTCTAGAACTTGTGCCACACTGAAACTTCTGATCTTTTGGCTGAACTTACCAGTGATCAATAAAAGCCAAGATAAAAGAAGCATTAAAAACTATATCAATTATCTAAATGAAACAATAATGAAGAAAATATTAATTTAGCATAAAAGAACATACCTTGATATATAATTGTTTAGAAAAAAAAGAATACATATTTGATAATGATAACAATAAGATACTATATTAACAATTTATTGAAGTTGGAATTGAAGTGTTGACAATTTCTTGAAACATTTAAATGTAATTACTTCTTACAATTTTCTTACAGAGCCTACTAAAATATGAAAGAAATATTCAATTATAGAAGCAAAGTAAAAAGTTCTCAAATATCGAAGTAAAGCACAAGGAAAAAGTTAATCATTCAAGGTTATAACAAAAAAATATAATTCAAGCCATATAAATAATTTTTCTACTTTCTAGTACTTATAAAAAATAATGTTTCTTAATATTTTTATTAAAAATATTTTACTAATTTGAGTAGTAGATTTGAATTTTAATGAGAATTATAAAAGCGTAATAAATTATACAACTGGCATTTTCATCACCAAAGCGTGAGGTTTCGGCAATAATTTAAATCAAAGTTGGAAGAAACATGAAGAAAAAGGCATACCTAACAGAGTGGCATATCCAGTAATATATACGCCAATGAAGGGCACATTGTAAAAAGAGATTTGTAACCTGGATGAAAAAGACAAGAAATTAGCGCTGCAGGAAGTCGGCCGTCCGAGTCAGCTAATTTGAACCAGTTTTAATAGGCCCGCGGTTAGCCCCATCTTAGCCCTAGAGGAGTGGGGGTTATTTTGAGCTAGGGCCAAAAATAACCCCATCATATGGGGGCTAAAGATATGGGGGTTAAAGATGGGGGTTTAACCGGCTGGCCCGCGGGGTCCAACCCGTTTTGACAGCTCTACCTGAGAGAGAAATCACGACACAAAGTGAAACAGATGACACACTGATCGAGTGCAACGCAAATTGGACAATGAAAAATGTTCTTGCGCGCCATCACACGGTCATTGATGGCCAAGGTGAAGGAGACGACGGGGATCGTGGGGATGGATGTGGTGACGAAGGCGCGAGAGGTTTTGATCGGCCTCTACACCAAAACCCCAACGGATATCCAGGCTGTCCCTGAGGGTGAAGGCTACCGTAAGACCGTAGGGAGCTTCACAAAGCAAAGACTCAAATGTTTGCCAGGAAGAGTAAGATTGGAAAGTGACCGAGAAGCGCCTTGGCTGTGACCAGGTTGAAGAGCTCATCGAAGAGGCTCAGGATGAGCTCACACTCATAGCCAAAATGACCGGTATTCAACGTTGTTATATCTCTTTTCTTTCTACTATGGGATTGATGACAATGATCGGTATTGATGAATGTTGGCAAGAAATTTATTTTTGGTGAGGAAGGGAAATTGTGGAAAATGTTAATCTAACATAGAAAAGTTAGCAAATTTTGCTTCGTTATTATCTCTTAGGGAACAATAATTATTTGGTTTATGAGGATTTAGAGGATACGAGAAGCAGTCTCTGGATGATTGTATAATGTATTTAGTGAAGTATGAAAGGAAGCTATTATGTGAGTTTTTTCATTATTTCAACTTGTGAAACAATGTATAGCGTGGACTTGTTTCACTGTTTATCTGCATTACAAATCATTCAGTTTGGTGGTTTGTAGAGGCTCCGTTTTTTGTCCAGTGGGACTCCTATTGTGACGTTCAACCGTTCAGGTCAACAATTGTGTTAAAAATAGGCCCAAAATACAGTTATTCCTTTTTTTTTATTTGGTCTGTCGCAACTTTAAAAACTTAGTTTTCAGTGTGAGGGTTAACTTCCCTTTACACTCTTGTTCGTGCACCATGTACTAATTTTCTCGTGCTAGGTGTTGTATATGCCAAATAAAGATATGGACTTTTTACCGGGGAAGTCTAAATTGTAAAAGCCACAAATTATGGTTTCAAAAGCCCTCTTTCGGGTTCTCATTCCATGCACATGTTTCTTAGGTGCTCATACCTCTAATTAGAGGTATGAGCATTTTTTTATTTTTTTATATATATTGTATTTATTTAAAGGGTAAAGGAGCAAAAATACACACGTATCTTTTTCTGCTCGACCATATGTATGTGTTTTTTTTTGCGTGCAAAAATACACGCGTGGTTCGTAATAGGTGCAAAAGTCACATTTGTCTGTTAAAGTTAGTTAACTTTCGTTAGTTTTGCTTGCTGTTAGTTTTACCAGCTGGTTTCTTGTGTCGCGATTCTTCTGTCCGCCACAGTAGAACCTTACATGCATGTTTAAGTATACGATTCAATTCCATTACAAGAGAAGCATATTTTGATAGAGGTTCTATTGGAATATGCTTCTCACGTTATACATTTGACTAATGAATGACTCAAAAAGAAAGAGTACGCTAGTCTTGCAAATTCTAACAAAAATCTGGGTCAAGGGCTAATCGTGGACGCAAGAAAATACTGAGGTGGCTTGCATGAGCTCGGGTGATTGATGACTAGGCGCATAGGTGGATGGAAGAGTTTATTTATGTGTTCCGACGTCAACCTCCCTATTTCATTTTTAGATCAACAGAAAAAGTTCATCTCCCTCTGGTTTGTAACTTTGTATTAAAACGGTGAACCCGCAGACCTTGATCTCTTTCAACACCAATTTCCTATGTTTTTGTCCCACACTTTTAGGATTTGTATCAGCACCATCAGAAAACTGAGCCGACATACATCGGCATATGATGGAGTTCTCATTCGAATCAAATCTGGACATGTTGGATTCAATTTTATCTTTATATTATTTGTTTTCATATATACCAAATATATTGTTAGTTTATCTTTGATGCATAGTACTCTGTTCTCAGCCGACAAAACAGAGCTTTTTCTTCTTAGCACTTTTTTTTTTTAGCACTTAACTTACCTATTTTATTCAATTCTGAACTTGCTTTTACTTTCAAGTGCCATTGGTGAATGTATTTTGCTTCTGTAGCTTTTAATGGATGATTTCAGAGATAATAAGAAACTTTTGGAGATAATGATCACCGTTTTTATTTCCCCCCTATTTATTCATCCCTACGAGGTTGACTTGATTTAAAGATGGGTCTCATGTTAGTGACTCGATCGTATGTGGTATATATAAATATGCCTCTCTTGTAATGGAATTGAATCGTATACTTAAACATGCATGTAAGGTTCTACTGCACCGGATAGAAGAATCGCGACACAAGAAACCAGCTGGTAAAACTAACAGCAAGCAAAACTAACGGCAGTTAATTAACTTTAACAGACAAATGTGACTTTTGCACCTATTATGTAACCAAATTTGTATTTTTGCACCTAAAAAAGCGTATGGTCTTTATTTTCCCGGCGTAGAAAACGCGTGTGTATTTTTTCGCTTCCTTTACCCTTATTTAAATTTAAATTATATCTTTTCGAGATTTTTTTTTTTTTTTTTTTTTTTTTATTCAATATCTCAAATTAATTCATTTCCATAATATTGGTGTTACAGGACAAATGAAGAACTGGAAATTAATTAATTTGAAATACCTGGGTGCAAAAAAATCTCGAAAGCGATATATAATTTAAATTTAAATAAATACAATATATAAAAAAAATAAAAAAAAAATGCTCATACTTCTAATTAGAGGTATGAGTACCTAAAAGCACATAATTATGTGCATGGAATGAGAACCCCCTTTTTCACAACTCACAAGCTAAAATTCTTCTCTCATATTTACCTCATAAATTGTAAAAGCACTTCTAAAATTTTAAAACAAACAAGTCCTATTATTCTTGGTTTTTGTGTCAAGACTTGAACATTTAGCGGCAGAGTAGACCCTCTTTATAAATTTCTGTAGGCTTAGCTTGCTCTCTGATTAAGAAACTTGAATTCCAATAATCTTATCAAAGGGAAAAAAAATCCTTAAGGCAGATAGATAGAAATTGGCTCTTTAATAATTACCTTTTTTCTATTAATGGTTTTGAATTTGAATGGATTTTATTTTATTTTTTATAAAAAAAAAAAAAAATCAGCATCGATTAGTTGCATAAAGTTTCTTTTTTAGTACCAGGTTAGTATCACCGAAATATTTTTGGGAAAATTACGTGCATGTTCCGGGGACCGAGAAATAATTACAATTAGGTCCCTTGAAATCACCAAATTACACGAAGTCCCTAGAGACTTGTTTGATATTATTGGTATTAACAACCAGGAAATGTCATATTTACAAAGAAAGTGACATATTTACAACAACATTTAAACACCCGAACATTTATAACGAAAAAATCATATTTACAACGAGAAAGTGTCATATTCACAACAACATTTAAACACTTAAATTTTTTTTTTCAAATTCAAGTCTCTAAACGTACGGGGTCATTTACAACGAAAAAAAACTATATTTATAACGGGAAGTGTCATATTTACAACAAAATTTAAAATCGGCTATTTACAACGAAAAAAGACATATTTACAACGGAAATATCATATTTACAACAAAATTTAAAAACCTGGAATTTTGTTTCCATTTAAATAATATCAAAAAAGTCCCTAGGGACTTCTGTGTAATTTGATGATTTCAAGGGACCTAATTGTAATTATTTCTGGTCCTTGGGACTCACGTAATTTTCCCAATATTTTTTAAGATCCTAAAATAATTTTTCAAGATCATGAAGTAATTTTTACCTGAAGTTTTTTTAGTACCAATCAGTATTCCCTAAAATATTTTTCAAGATCTTAAAATAATTTTTCAAGATCATGAAATATTTTTTAGTTGCCTAAAGTATCTTTTTAGTATCGATCGATACATTGAAATATTTTTTTCAAGTATATTTTTAGCAACAAGTATATTTTTGAAAGAACATTCAAGGTCTTGACTAGTACTAAAAGGATACTTTAGGATATTAAAAAATATTTTATGATCTTGAAAAATATATTCGAGGGTATTGACTGGTACTAAAAAGGAACTTAATGGTACTAGACTGATACTGAAAAATAAAAAAAATAAAATCTAAGCCATTCAGTTACTAAAAAGATATTTTAAATTATTGATTGGTACTATAAAAAATAAAATCTCAATCGTCCGTTTATAACAAACGATTTTGACCCCCAAGGCACCAACCTCCTGTCGCTCCCTAACCGTTCCCCTTTTTCCACAACCACTTCAAAGAAAATGAATCCGCGTGGAGATTTGCTATGCAATGTTAATGCAGGGTCATGATCACGAAGCCCTTCACGCCAGTGGCGGACCCACATCAGTGCCAATGTGGGCAAGGGAACACACAAAATATATAGAATTTAAAAGCAAAGTATAGGAATATCTATAGTTAGAGCAGTGGTAAATACTCTCTCCACTCACTCACACGTCTCCCGGTTCGAGCTGCGCCTTGGACCCTTTTTTTCCCCCAATTTCCATTGCCTTGCTCGACGAGTCGACGCCATCTCATTTTTTTCCCCCAATTTCCATTGCCTTGCTCGACGCCATCTCCCTTTTTTTTCCCCTAATTTCCATTGCCCTTCTTTTTTTTGCTCGACGGCCGATGCCATCTCTCGCCTACCACCGTCGCCTCCTCCTCTGCCGCCGTCGGCTGAAGCCCTTTGCTTCCCCCCCCCCCATTTCCATTGCCCTCTCGGTTCTCTCGTCACCACTTCCCCCCCCCAAAATTTCGACGCCTCTGCGCCCCGACGACGGTCTCGCTTCCTCGTCCTCTGCGCCGTCGGCGAAGCTGAAGGCTGCGTTCTCTCTCGTTCTCTGCCACACTCGCCTCGTCGCCGTCGCCCATCGCTCAAGTATTTTCCAATTCTTTATAATCTGATTTTGATGTAAACTGATTGAAAAGCTTGAAAATTGTGTGTGTTGCTTTCAGCTAGCTCGTTCTTTGTTACCACCTATTACAACAGAAATTGTTCCTTGATGCTTCACAAATTACCAATAAAGCTAAGATCAAATGTTTTCTTCTATTCATATGTGTTGGAGAATTTTAGCCTTGTTGCTATGCTTTAATTATTGATGTGTTCTTAGGCATACTTTGTATTGTTGAATGCTATGGATTGGTTAAAAGAGGAGTCTTGCTTGGAAATTTTGGATGACTTAAAAGAGCAAGTTGCCACCTTGTTTTCACTTGCTAGAAAGCTTTATTCTTGTTTTATAATGTTAAATCCTTGGCGTGGGATTTGCATCTTATTTATTGGATCTGCAATTGACTCTTTAGCCCTGTGTTTCTATGCATCTCTTAGTTCTCTGTTTATTCCATGTAGGTGCCTTTTTCTGACATTTCGATAGTTCATAAAAGTCCTATAGCTTGTCAATACAAGTGAAAGAGCAACAATTATCAAGTTTTGAAACTTTTCTGATATTATTTGTGTTAGTTGGGACCTTAATGTCATTTTCCTTAAAATTTATCAGTTTTGTCTCACCAATAAAATCTGAAATTTGGGATATTATAATGGAGGCCATCATATGATATATGAATTTAATTAAAGAAATTGTTTTATATAGAAAGAGAGGAAGAGTCCAAATGTGATACGTCTTCTTCAGATATGAAATGAAGAAATTGATATGCAAAAATCTGAAATCAAATGAAAACATAAGACTTCTGAGACCACACACACATATACATATAAAATTCAAATAAAATGGGTTCGGGGTGATGAACATAATGAAAGGGATTATTATTAAGGTTTGAAAGTGATGAAAATGAAGATAGGATAGTGATGGCAACTTGTGCGTGCAAGTGAATGATGATTCTCTCTCTTTTGTGCATATTCAATCCCATCGTACAAAATGGCAATAATTTGCCCATTTCTTCAAGTTTCAACCACAATGGCCTATCTTTATTGGTCTACTGAATATTTGGTTTCAAAGGGCTCAAGATGATTTAATGAGAGACATACTTTGAGGTCCCGACAAGGATTTAAAAATAAAGAGTAATGATAAATGAGCGGTATAAATTTATTGCTATTTCATGCATTGAGACATGTTATTGCAAGCTCATAGGAGTTTGTGGGTTAACCCTACGCTTAAGATAGGAGTTTGGGCTCAGCTCAAGCTTAGGGCTTATATGATGAGCTTATTAATGCATGGCTCAAATTGGCCCGGTTATATTCTTGTCTTATCATTACTTTCTCTTTTATACCTTATGATTTAAATGAGACCGTGATTTAAATTTCATTGCTTAGCTTTCTTTAAATTTCATTGCTCTACATTATCTTTATTGATTAGCTTTATTTAAATTGCTTTGGAGTTAGAAATCATAGCTTGAGTTGCTTAGTGTCCCAATATGAACAAAGATACAATCTTATAGGTTTCGATAGAGGAAGCATTGAGATGAGCTAGCTTATAGGTTGCAACATGTTCCCTAATCTTGTCAAACTTTTTTCTTCCGAGAAAATGTCAATGATACGATCTTATTTCAAATGTCTAAAACCCACAAATATCGAACCCGAATCTCAAAGTGAGCAACTTTCAAACGGTATTTCAATTCCAACTTGTCCAAGAATCCTCCCAACCACCACAAGCATCTCAATTTCAAAGTTTTCAATCGCCACCTCAAGCAAAAGTTAATATAGAAAATCTTGAAGCGGATCCGGAAAAAGACCTTCAATTTATTCAATGACATCAAATCCTATAGAAAGAGAGGATATTCGGAGAGCTTATTTGCTCAAGGGCCAACTCAACCAATTCTTAAACCATTCCCTCAAACGGATGTGTATGGAAAAATGCGTAGATTCAATCCTAAGTGGTATGAAGAATTTGGTTCCTGGTTGGAGTATAGTGTATCAAAAGATGCATGTTTTTGCTTGTATGGTTATCTACTTGATATGGAGGTAGGAGGTAGTGGTTCGACGCAGGAAGCATTTGTCGGTGTGGGGTTCAAAAATTGGCATAAGAAGGATAGATTCAAAGTTCATGTTGGAGATCATAAGAGTGCTCACAATAGATGTTATCAAGCTTGCCAAGATTTGATGAAGCAAAAGCAACATATTGATGTTGCTCTTTCGAATATTTCGATCAACGAGAAAATTGATTATCGTATTCGGTTAAAAACTTCTTTAAATTGTGCTAGATTCCTACTACGCAATGGTCTTGCTTTTCGGGGACATGATGAATCTACAAGTTCAAATCAACAAGGTTTATTCCTTGAAATTCTGAAGTTTTATTCTGAGCCAAATAAAGAGATGAGTGATGTGGTCTTGCAAAATGCCCCCGATAATCACAAATTGACTTCACCAAAGATTCAAAAAGATCTTTCTCAAGCTTGTGCTGATTTGACTGTTAAAGCAATAATCAGTGATCTTGGTGATGATTACTTTTCCTTGCTAGTGGATGAAGCTCGTGATGTTGCAATTAAAGAACAAATGGCGGTTGTACTTCGTTATGTCAACATAAAAGGGTCCATTGTTGAGCGTTTTATTGGCATAATTCATGTTTCAGACACTACTGCACAATCACTAAAAGCAGCGATTGATGCCATATTTTCTAAACTTGGTTTAAGTTTGTCTAAATGTCGCGGCCAAGGCTATGATGGTGCTAGTAATATGCGGGGTGAATTCAAAGGGCTTAAGAGTTTGATTACGGAAGACAACAAATCCGCATTCTACATTCATTGTTTTGCTCATCGATTACAATTAGCACTTGTGAAGGTTGCAAATCATCACAAGAAGATTCAAGAATTTTTTGACATGCTTCAAAGGATGGCTACTTTGTTGTGGGGGTTCATGCAAGCGGAAGGAAATTCTTCAAATAAATCGGTATGAGGTAATAGTTGAAAGAATTGCTAGTGGTGAAATACCGATTGGAAAAGGTTTAAATCAAGAGACAACCTTAAAGCGACACGGAGACACTCGTTGGGGTTCCCATTTTGGTACGGTTACAAGTGTTATCTCATTATTTTCTCCAATAATTTCCTTGATGAACTTTATTGAAGACGAGTCGAAAAATGATATTGCAAGAACCGATGCAGGTTGCATTTTGTATGCCATGGAGGATTTTGAATTTGCATTCTTGTTGCATCTTATGAAATTGATTTTGGGGATTTCTTATGAGTTGTCACAAGCACTACAAAGAAAAGATCAAGACCTTTTAAATGCAATTGGTTTAGTGAAGATAGTCAAGTCTCGTTTACAAGAGATGAGAGATAATGGTTTTGATGAATTGCTTCAAGAAACGAAGATTTTTGCAAATAAATATGATATTGACATTCCGATATGAATGATGTTTATTGTCCTAAAGGGAGATCGAGACGGAGATTGGAATCGGTCACATTCTTCCACTACTTTAAGGTGGACTTATTTAATACAGTGATAGATACTCAGGTTCAAGAGTTGAACGATCGATTTGATAATGTCAATATCAAGTTGCTTGAGTGTTTGAGTTGTCTTGATCCTCATGATTCATTTGCTAATTTTAACAAAGAAAATTTGATTGAGTTTGCTGGATTCTATCCTTTGGAGTTTGATGAGCTTGCAGATATTCCTTTTCTGTCTTCAAGTCTCAGTAATTTTATTGTCGATGTGAGGGCTGATTCTGATTTTATCAATTTGCAAACAATTTCGACCTTGCTTTGAAGATGGTTGAGAAGAAAAAGGATATTGTTTATCCACTGGTCTATTTGTTGATAAAGTTGGCACTCGTTCTACCGGGTAGCAGCGCTTGCTAGTGTTGAGCGGGTTTTTTCTCGCAATGACTTTTGTTAAAGACAAGTTCTTGCAATCGGATAAGTGATGATTGGTTTAACTCATGCATGTTAACTTATGTTGAATGTGATATATTTCATACGATTGATGATGAAGCTATAATGCAATATTTTCAAGGAATGAAGAATCGAAGAATGCTTTTATAATCGTTCTGATATAAAGGTTAGTTGACTCTTAATTGGGGATTTTTCTATGTTAAGTTGAAGTTTTCTTTTCTTTTAATTCATAGCTGCGATTACTGTACTTTACAAAATAAAATATTGCTAATATTTAATTCCTTGGCTGCAGTTTTGAGTAGTTTTGTATTAATTACACAAATGAAAAGCTGAAGCAACACTTCAACCAGGTATGAGGTTAGTCTTGATTATTTTAAAATTGATTTTACAACTTGGGTTATAACTTTTTGTCTGAACATGCAATCTAAGGTTGATGATGATATGCGCATATGTTTAAGATGGAGCAAGAAGAATATACAAGAGAAGGAATTGGTTTGGAGCTACTTAGAATTTGTAGATAATCAAGATGTATTGGATCTCATTGAAAAGGTATTTATGTTCTCTTTTTGCCACAAAAAGTATTTTCCCCCCTAAAAATTTTTTTCCCCGAACCCCCGAATCTCATTACTCATTGTGCACCCATAAACTTCAAACCACAGTGCACACTTCACGCTTCACGCGGTATGACACTTTCAAAGTGGTTCGGGGAAAATGACAGTTTCACCCTCATACGTAGAGTATTTCACAATTTATATATATTGATGATGAATTTAAAATTTAATTCTCCTTATAAAATTTATTATACATAAAAATAAGAAATCACAAGTATTTCATAATATTATGATTCATATTATATATTTGATCTCTCGTATGGTATTAGTCTCCCAAAAAGGAAGATTGCAAAACATAATGTTTAGGCCACTCGGTTAATAACCAACTATAAAAAAAATTATTTGAAATATAATTACAAAATAAGACTTTCCAAACGCATGTTATGGTTTCTTGCTAAAAAATTTGATTTGAAAAAAAAAAAAAAAAAAAAAAAAAGCTATCTTATGTGGCTAATAAATTGATTCAATTTGTTATGTATATTATGTACACTACTAGAAAATGCACTATTTGCGACGGAATTTGCGAGAAAAAAAATTCCGTCGTAAATTTGGGTAAATTTGCGAGGGAAAAATTTTTCCGTCGTAAAATGGTCGATTTTTGCGAGGAAACCTTGTTCCCTCGCAAAATGGACGAAAATGGAGGAAAATTCCCGCCAATTTCCCCATTTTGCGAGGGAAAAATTTTTCCGTCGCAAAATGGTCGATTTTGTGAGGGAAACCTTGTTCCCTCGCAAAATGGACGGAAATTGAAGGAAAATTCCCGCCAATGTCCCCGTTTTGCAAGGAAAAATTTTTCCCTCGCAAGATGTCGATTTTTGCGACGCAAAAGTTTTCCCTCACAAAATGATCGGTTTTTGCGAGGGAAACCTTGTTCCCTCGCAAAATGGACGGAAATTAGAGGGAAAATTCCCGCCAATTTCCCCCATTTTGCGAGGAAAAATTTTTCCGTCGCAAAATGGTCGGTTTTTGCGACGGAAAAACTTGTCCCTTGCAAAATGGTCGGTTTTGTGAGGGAAACCTTGTTCCCTCACAAAATGGACGAAATTGAAGGGAAAATTCCCACCAATTTCCCCATTTTGCGAGGAAAAATTTTTCCCTCGCAAGATGGTCGATTTTTGCGACGGAAAAGTTTTTCCCTCGCAAAATAATCGATTTTGCGAGGAAACCTTGTTCCCTCGCAAAATGGACGGAAATTGGAGGGAAAATTCCCGCCAATTTCCCCATTTTGCAAGGGAAAAATTTTTCCCTCACAAAGGGTCACTTTTTGCGACGGAAAAATTTTTCCCTCGCAAAATATTTTTTTAAAATATGTATTTTTTTAAAATATATATATATCTAGGCAAAGTAAAGCCAAGGCAATTAAAACAAAAAAAAATTTAACTCTCTCACTCATTTCGCCTCATTCGACTTAGTAGCATATTGATTAAAATCAAGACAATTATCTTCTAAACAATAGTATTTTGAAATATATTGATAAACATTTGTCTTATAATTAATATATTTATTATTTCTCTATATCTTCCTTTTTACCATTTAATCAAATAAATATAAACGAGATGACATATTTTTTAAAAATGTAAATTAATACAAACCTTCATAAGAAATATATCGAAACTATTGTACATGTATATAGATGAAAGATGGAAAAATGTTAAATATGTAATTATTTATGTTATCTCTCACAACAACAACAACAAAAATCACATTAACATTAGCATAATTCATAATCGTTATCATTCTTTATGTCATCTCTCACAACAACAACAACAAAAGAAAGAAAAAAGAACTAGAGAAAGAAAAGATAAAAACACTGAAAAATGAAAGAAAAATCTTCATATTAAAGAAATAATCAAATTTCCTAGTAAAGATTCAGATATTGGTTCACCACTGAGAGATCAGCCTCTTCCACAAGAGTCAAGCTCCATTGATCAGCTTAAGAAACATAGTTAATCCCAATAATTATGTCTCACACTAATTTCTGAAATTAAGAGGCCCTTCTGATTTCATTTTTAATAACTACTCACATATTTTCATTTAAATTGAATTCACTCCACCACAAAGACGCAGACCTTTCACATTCCTCCATGCATAAACTGTGGTTTTATGATGGACAATCTAGAAAAATTGTAATCGATGCTTCTTGAATTCGTTGTTTTGCGTATTAAAAAAACACAAAGAACCATATGGAAGTTTGACTTGTATATAAAAAAAGAAAGGAGTAAATGGAATGGTAAATAAAGCAATATGCTTCCCCCAACCATAAATAAGATTTACCGTTTACAACCCTTAATACTGACAAAAAAAATTGGGGGAAAAACACGGACAGACAATGAGTTCGTGGGATATAGAAAGAAACTGGAGTTTTCCAACAAACTACGTTCATTTTACATAAAATGATCAACTTTGAAAAATAATATAAATGGAGGCAATAGTAATTAGTTAAGGTATGTGAGAAAGATATAATTAAATTAACTTTATTTATGTATTTATCATTAATAAAAATTTAAATTATCATGAATAGTTCAGCGCCCCTTTATTCCAATCCAGTAGCCAAATTTTTCCCTCCATGCGAAATAGTCTCGAGAAATCTCTCATCACCTCTCTCTCCTCTCTAACCTTCGTTTGATTTACGCCCATAGTACAATGTTGCTCCTTTCTTAGCTTCGGATCGTTTTCGTCATCGTCTAGTGCTTCGATGCTCGGTGCATACAGATCAAAAACAAGGGAAGAAATTCACTCAGACGAAAATTGCTTTGAGGTTCGTTGTATATAAATTTACCTAATTTATATAGTCTATTCGTTTATGCTGATCCCTCTTTGACTCTGTCTTGTTAGTTGTTACGTGGGAGTGTCTAAATCGAATCGAGGTTGAGAACTTGAAGTTGGTTTGGTGAGGTCGATTAATGGGTTTCGCTATCATGGAGATGTTTTGTGGTATCTCATCTCTTGTTTGTTCCTTCTTAACGCATTTGTATTGAGGCTTGCTTGTTTGGGTGAGCTTTTTGTTCTTCTTCTTGTTGTGTCTCAGTTTGTCACTCATTTTCGCCGACGAGCCTTCAATTGCGTCTAAGGACCGCCGTCATTGTCTTCTTCTTTGAACTACCTCCAGGCCACCGATTACCCAGTATAAACTCTCAAATCTTTAAAGATCTAATTTGAGTTTCTATTTTCATTCCCCTTTAGGTAGAGGCATCAAAAAAGGCCACCCGGCCCGTTAGGCCCTAGCCCGCACGGGCTAGGGCTCAAAAGCCCATAGGGCCAAAAAGCCCACATTTTAAATAGCCCGCAGGGGCCAAAAAATTATATAGCCCTAAGGGTTAGGGCTAGCCCGCGGGCCAAAAATCATTTTATATGATAAGTGGTGTAACTAGCCAATGACACACTTGAATCATTTCAGCCATGTGAATCTTTGTAAAATCATGATCAACCAAATTACATAATATTACCTTAGGTCCTAAATATAGGACCAGTATGAATATAAATGCAAGGAGGCCGTTATAAAAGTATTTTATTTTTATTTTTAATGAATATAATAAATAAACTTTATTCTTTCTTTTTTTTTTTGGCAAAACTTCATTCTATTATTTTATCTTCAAAACATCTCTTTTCATTTTGTATTCGTTCCGTCAGGCATATACACAAGTCAAATTAAATTCTGTGAAATTGTAAAAAATGACTATTACATATTTTATATATATATATATATATATATATATATATATAAATAGAAGAAGTTGTTGGGAAAGCCAAATTCTACTTATAGATTTCGAAAGAAAATAATCTCTTGCTGATATATTATTTTATGAAAATGAACGGGGTCTAGAAAGAAGGAAGCGTGTCTCAGTTAGATATTGAAGTGATTGGCTTTATTTTATTTTTATTATTATTTCTCATGCCGGAGTGACAAAAAGGCATGACGTGAGGGAAAGCGGAATCTTCTTTCCCTGCTGGACTCGACAAATTCGCCCAAAAGGACAAAGTTTCTTGTTACAAATTTTATGGCCGATTTGACCGAATTACTCCTACCGCATCATGCCCCATCTGGATCCATCTAAATGTTTAAGCTTTTTGGCCCGCGGTTGGCCCTGTTATAACCCCATAGGAGTAGGGGTTATTGTGGGCTAGGGTCAAAAATAACCCCATCATATGGGGGCTAAAAATAAGAGGGCTAAAAGTGGGGGCTTAATGGGCTGGCCTGTAGGGTCCAGCCCATTTTGACAGCTCTACCTTTAGGTTTACAAATAGTGAGATAAGTTGGTGATCAGAGTCATGGAGACTAGGTACACTAATATGATGGTTTTGGTCATTCGTTCCACATTAATCTGAATGAAACTAGAGGATCAATCATGATGGTGGGAATGGATTTTCTGCTTTTTGTTGGAAGAAGGTTCTGTTCTATTCTTTTGATTACTGAACTGCCTTGCTTGTTGTTTCCAAATAATTAGTATCTGGCATTTTACATTCTGATAAATTAAGGAAAACAACTTCTAGTTGGGGCAGGAATTTTTTTTAAAGACCACAAAAGCTTTGCTTTGCTATTTTATTCCTTTTTTTTTTTTTTTTTTTTCTATTTGGATTTGAAGTCAGATGGTACAGGTGAGATCAAAGTTAGATGTTCTAGATTTAATGATTTTAAACTGACTAAAAAATATAATTTTTGAAAAAGTGATAGTTTAAAAATAAAAACAAAATACTTATTAAATCTGAACGGGCCTAGACCTAATAAAGTTTGGTGAGCACCCAAACTAGTTCAGGCAAACTTGATCATTAAATAAGCTTATGTTTGTTTGGATTCTGAGATCTCAATCGTGTTCTTAGTGGACCTTGATTACTATAGTCTCGAAGGTTCTAAGCAATCAACTTTGAAAATTTGGGACTATGTACAGGTTTGTTGCTACCTTTAAGCTGATTCATCCACCAGTGTACTCAATTGAGCAAAGTCTTTGAATTCTTGAATTTTGGCTTCCTTGTGTAATATTGCCTAGAATGTTGTGTCCTACTTCACCTGGTTGGATTGTTTGTTCTGATCAGTTGCTTCTTGATGTGTTATTGCCTAGAATATAATGTTGTGCAGGCTCTACGTTTTATGTTAACTGAAATTATCTGATTTCAAACAAGAACTGAATCTCATGAGTTATGCACAGTGAGGAGGTTGAGATAAGTTATTATTGTTTATTACTACCACAACTTATCTGCAGGTCAGATTTCCTTCATTTAATTACCCATAGGAAGCCTTTATCTTATTTTGCCTTGGAAACTAAGCAATGAAGCCATTAGTATCAATCTGGAAGTGTGGAATTTATTATTTAGCAAGAATGTTTTACCCTTCAGTTCAGATAAGGCAGATATGGAATAAGTCAGTATCACATAGATATATATGGAGATACCATCGGTGTTTTTGTGTGGTTGCTTTACTTGCTCTACATCGGAGCAATGGTCAATTTGGCAAAAAATAAAAAATAACTTCATGGCAATGGTGTCTTATTCTACCTATGCTGGTTTTATACATGAGGGGGTCTTATTATAACCATTTGTTCTATCTATGAGAGTGTCATAATAACTTCACCGTACCTTTGATGAAGATAACTAAGATTTGAAATTCTCTCACACACACATTAATTAATACAATTAATTAATAAGTTTTAAATCAAATTACATTGGCGAAAGTGCACATACATTTAGTTTTCTAATTTCATATAAAATTTTAATTTGGTATTTTAATTTTAAAAAGTTTTTTTTTAGATTATCTATCACTAACACTGTTAGATTATAATGATAATCTTATGTATTTTTTTCGAGAAATGATGGTGATGACGATACATGGTGATCCCGACCAGGCCTTTCTGAGTTTAGATTTTTTTTTTTAGTTCATTTTGGTGAAACACTATAATTTGTAATATTTTGTTTTTGCTATGTAAACTTTTATGATTGTTACAATTTATTTTTATGATATATAAGTCTTTTTATTTTTTAATTTTTAATATTTTTTATTTAATTATTTTATTTTTTATAATTTTTTTAAAAAATTAATTGCAATTCTTGAGGAAACACATTTCCTCGCAAAATCCTATATTTTGCGAGGAAAAATGTTCCCTCGCAAAATGGAGCATTTTTGCGAGGGAATAGTTTTCCCTCGCAAATTTTTAGTTTTTTGCGAGGGAACATTCTTCCCTCGCAAAATTTTCAACTTTTGCAACGAAAACATATTCCCTCGCAAAATTTGATAATTTGTAAGGGAAAGTTATTCCCTCGCAAAATTTGAAAATTTTGCGAGGAAAAAAATTTTCCCACGCAAAAGTTGAATATTTGCGAGGAAAAATGTTCCGCCACAAAATTCTGAATTTGCGAGGGAAAGAGGCATTTTTGCGACGGAAAATTGGTTAAGCGAGGATGATTTTTGCGATGGAACTTTTCCACCGCAAATCACTTTTATGACGGAAAATGCCTGTTTTGCGAGGAATTTTTCCGCCGCAAAAAACAGGTTTTTTTTTTTTTTAGTGGTAGTTGTTGACTAGAGATGCTGCTGCTACATCATATGATTATCCTGATCTGCTTATTTCGTCTTTTGAGTTGAACTACAAAAAAGTCATTTACTTTATCTTTTAGTTGTATAATATTGCCACCATCAATGCGTTTTGCTTTGTGTGATTATTTAAAGAAATAGTTGTTGGATGCTTTCATATTTTGGGATTTAGTTTGCAAAAGTACGTAATTGTACTACAAAATAGTTAGTTAAATGCATGTACATGCGTTCTGGAAGTCAATTAAATTAATGGGTTTGAGTTTGAGTTGTTAGATATTGTTGCTGGCTTCAATATCACTATTAATCATAATTATTTTGAGCCTAACCCAAAAACAAAATAATGAGATCCAATGCGAGATAAATTCTTCCAAAGAGAACATAAAGCTTGGACACCCTGGTCTTTCAAAGTAAGTTAGTGATTTGGATTTTCTAGTTGAGCTATAACTTAAAGGTTCTCCTCCCACTTGTCTGTTTTTTTGGGTCAAAGTCTATGAAGCTTCTCATACGGCCAAAAAGGTTTCTTTATGGGAAAATTGCACTCAGTTCCTAAGCTAAAGAAAGTATGACCCAAAGGTCTCTTGAAATATCCAATTTGCATGCAAGTCTTGTGCAACGGAAAAGTCTTCCATCATAAAACGCGTCTTTTACACCTTTTTGTAACGGCATAGGTTTCCGTCGCAAAAAGCTAGAGCCTTTTGTGACAGAAACCCAATTCCATTGCAAAAAGGCGTCTTTTTGTGACGGAAACTAGATTCCGTCGCAAATCACTTACTTTTGCGACGGAATCCGGTTTCCATCGCAAAACTTTCCACCCCTTCACTATTTGAGACGGATTATTTATTTATTTTTTTCCTGTCCCCAATTTACTATTTTCTAGTAGTGCTTGAAATGCCGCCTTGGATGCACACCCTTCCAAATGGCTTCACCATCCAGACTTCACTTGGCTAATTCTCTTTACCGTTTACGCCTGTCTTGTGCCGCCTATTTGGTTTGAAACAAATCCCGAATCTCTGCCGTTTGACACAGGAAGCCTATTTGGATTTTGATCATCACAAGAAGCCCTACAAAAAACTGACTTTCAACTGTGACTTTTATTCTTTCGGTGGCGACTTTTGTCGTCGCTGAAAATCATTTTTTTTTTTTTTTTTTTGTTGTGAAGCCTTGTGATCACTTAGTTCACTCTTGATTCTTCCTCTTTGGCTTTTGTTGATAGGATCAGTAATTCTTAACTGCTCTTCTTCTCTTTAGTTGTTCTTCCTTATCATTCCCGATTTCAATTTCAATTTCTTGCCCTCTCTTGTTTCTATCCCTTTAATTTTCTAGTTCTCTGCTTCGGATCAATCTGAAATTTCATTTGAGAAGAGTTGTTCTATTATGTGAGAGAGAAATAAACGCAAATCAAGGAGAGAAATCTTAGGTTTGATTTTGTTTGCCTTTTTCTTTGTTTCATTCCGGATATTTTGGCTTTTTTATAATTGGATTATAATACCCAAATGTTCCACAGGACTTGCATACAAGTTAGAGATTTCATGAAAGAGATTTTCTAGCTTGAACCTGATTACAAATTTTCCTTTCGTTTTTGTCAGAAAAGTCAAGTCCTTTCATTTTAATAGTCTTTGACATCTTTCTTACAGCAATTCTACTTTCTTTTTACTAAATTGTTTTTCCGATAAAATCCTCTTGGCTTGTAAGCATTTTTTTTTTTTATACACATAGTAGGGGAAGGGGGCAAGATTCGAACCCTGGACATAGGGGAGAGGAACCAAGCTCCCATGCCACTACGCTACTAAGGCGGTGGCGGCTTGTAAGCATTTAGATCACTACTATTTTAACTTGCTAATTACATGTAAAAAAGTAATGTTACAACCCAAAAAGAAAATACACATTTTCCAAAATATCATTCTAGAAAGAGACTATCTATTCAATAGCTTAAAATTTTGAGTTAAGACGTAGCAACATGTTCACTTATTTGGTTACATTCCTGCATAAATTTTCACAATTAGATCGTTTTAGCATGATCGACTTATTTTAAAATTAATGAATGATGCATGATGACAAAGTATGCGTGGTGGTTGCTTTAAATAAGGTCAAATTGCACAGTAAAAAGAGACTTTCAACGTGAGGGTACTCTCTCCCGGCCCCTCTATAATATAAGATGTTTTTAGAAGTATTTTATGGTCGTAAATATAAAACCATTTGACAAGAGTTACATCATGAATTGCTTTATTCTAAATATGTCCTCCTTCTCAATTTTTAATAAGATAGAGATTGTTTTTTTAATTTTATAGTATTTATTAATTAGGGGTACAAATAGAAATCAAAATATTTTTAGACAACTTTAATGACGCAACATATTTTTTTTAGTTTAGTAAATTAGTTAAAGTAACTTATATTATAAACTGGGAAGAGTAATTAGTAACCCTCTAGTCCATAAGTCACTTATAGAATTAATGCTTATTTATTAATTTTGCTTTTGCTGATGTAACAATGCTTAAATGTTTTTTTTTCTCTCCTTTAAAACTTCATTTGTATTTTTCTCTCCTTCAAAATCTCATTTAATATTGGTAAATTTGGAGAAAAAAATCAGAATAGATTTAATGCTTAGATATCATTTCTTGGTTCTGACGAATTATTTGAAGTGGGTTATATTGTGGGGTAGATATGTAGTATTTGTTTTACGTTCATATTTGAAGGTGCTTAGCACTAATTAGTAATCTCCATATATGACAAACAAGTTGTTGGTTGAGATAATAAGCGTCTCACCCCCCGAAAGGAAGAGAACAAAATTTCAAATCCTCGAGAAGTATATATGTTGGAAGATGTAAAAACACTTACCCTAAGTCTCGAGGGTAAACCCTTGATAAATAAATGAAAAAATAATTTCCATGTATGTATCAAAAGTTTCCAAAAAATTCTTTCCCCACACTCAAATTTCCAGAATTTGCACATTAACTCACAAAAAATTGCACAAATGATGCTTGCTTTTAAATATATTCCCTCGTGTTCTTAATATAAAACATATTTATTTAATTTGATTATATTAAAAAATTTAATTGAGTTAGCTAATATGATATGTATTTTCTAAAACACCCTAGTCATCTTCCTTAGTTTTCTCATTCCCTCCCCTCCCTAATTATTGTTGAGAGAGCATCAATAAGAATAAATTAGGAAAATATTGACAAATATAAAAAATTATATCTTATACTTAGAACTAAGATCAACTCCCAAAATATGGATAAGATGAGTACTTAATTTGATTATGACAACTTAGAACTGTAATAAGAGAAATTATAAAATATTCATAATCTTTTAAATCTGTTAAATTTTGACTTTGGGAAGTGGACATAATGATGAAACAAGGAAAAAATGCTCAAAAACACTTAATCTGCTCCATATGAACTTGACCCAGAATCCTACCCGATCCAATTTTTTGTTTTCACTCAAGTCGGAGCGTCATCTGTCACCCCTTTGAACTTGAGAGAGCAAATGACGACACTGGGCAAAACAGATGACACACTGATCGAGTGCGACGCCAATTGTACTCTGAATTTTGTCGTTGCTAAATTTCTAGCTTGTTATGAGATTTTTCAGTGATTAATTACTTATGTATGAGTCCACATAATGTTCTCAATAATTTATGAATATAAATAAATAAATAAATATATATATATATATATATATATATATATATAATCCTACTTCTTTTATGACAATCAGAATAATCTAAACATAAAGTTCGGTTTGAACTAAAGTTTCCAAATCAAATTTTAGACACTTCTTTTGAAGTTTGGGAAATCTATCTTATGGCAAACAAAAATCCTCTTAGCTTGCGTCCATTTGGAACACAAATATTTGGAAATCCTAAATATACTGATATTGGAGTGGGCAGTGATCGATTTTAAGAAAGAAAAATCCATATGGGGGCCTTTTTGGGGAAAAATCCTAAAAATGACCCTAAGATTCTAAAAATCCCGAGAAAAGGCCCGGATTTTCGGGATCTTGCGTTGACAACTAAATCACCACATTAACAACAAAATCAATATCCGTTAAGAACTAAATCAGTCGCATTAACAACAATATTTTAACAACTAAATCAGCTACATTAACAACAATATCAAATTTCCGGTTAACAACTATATCACCACATTAACAACTTATGCAGATTCTAAAAACTCCGAAAAGGGCTCAAGGGCCCTTTCTGGGATTTTCAGAATCTTGGGGCCATTTTTGATATTTTTTTCTCCAAAAAGGGGCTCTTAAATACATTTTCCCTTTTAAGAACTATGCTAAAACCAGATATTATAATTGTATTTCTCAATAAATATTATGCTTTTAATAATAAAAAAAGGTGTGTTTTCTTTAATTTTTCTGGTAGTAATATTACTTTTTACATGTAATTAGCAAATAAAAATATTTGAGAGCGCTTGGGAGCACTTTGTTTAAGTACTTTTGTGTTTTTCATATTTATCGTATAGTTTAAATTTTGTCGAGAAGAATTGTGGAATGAAGTGTCTTTTTTTGCCGACGGAATTTGAAAGAAAATAAATGCGCGTGGAAATTTACTATATAATAATGCAAAGTCTATGATCATAAAGCCTTTCACATGGTATATAAAATAGTATGACAATTTCAACGTGGTTAAGAGAAAATGGCAGTTTCATCCTCATAAGTAAAGTATTTCTCAATTTATATATATTGATGATTTTAAAATTTAGTTTTCTTTAGAGAATTTCGAAAATAAGCCATCACATGAAGTAATTAATAATATTATCATTCATACCATATACTTAATTTTGCATATGTTTTCTTTGATGCCTTAATATTGATCAGGTAACTAACTGCAAGCCTTAGATACAAAACAGAGAAATAATATGATGAAATAATATCTATTTAGATTATTTAGGGTTTTGGTTTTCCAAACAAATCAGGATATCTATATTACTCTCTCAGTATCTTAGTATCTTTTAAATTTCAAATTAGGATTTCTTATTATCTTTTGAATTTAAAATTATGATTTATATTGCAATTTGAATTTAAACTCTTATTCTCTATTTATTATTTATTATTTTTAAGCTTTATAAATAGAGCTAGGGTTCTCTGTAACATCCTCCATTTTACTTAATATAATAATTGTATAATAGTTAGATCAATAACTTAATAATATTTTATTATTATTTATCAAAATATCCAAAATAAATCAGGGTATGTAAAATGAGCCCTAACGTGACAATATACAATCATCCAATATATACCAAAAGATAGAAGCACTACTATCAGAAGAAGTAGTCTAAGCTTCCAAAGTCTTCCCTGAAAGACCTAGACAAGAACTATCACCTTAAAAATGTTGTAATTATCAATCCAGCTCATTACAAATACTACTATGTGCTAGTGAGGTGACGGGTGGAACAATTTATATAACAAAATATTAAGAATATAATTCACCAATAACCAGATCACAAATTTCATGTCATGAATTATGTATCAAAATTTTCTTAACACAATCCCTAAGATGCCTCCCTTCAATCCAACCGAATCCCCTTATTTCCGCCGACTAGACCCATAGGCTAAGTTACTATCCATATTACTAGGTACTCAAAAGCTCACTCGTCATGTGATGAGGACCAGCCAAAATCCCTAGAGCATATGTCTCAGACCGTGGGTTTTTTCCCATCATTGAACTAGTGGGGTGTCGGAAGCCCTTATTGAAACAATGGGGTAGTCTCTCATTGAACTAGTAAGACGATAGAGTCAAGCATCATGCACCAATGGAGGCTATACTACATGTTAAAATAAACTACTCCATTTATTCCCAATTCAACCATTACCATAATTATCACAATAAATAGCTCAACAGGAATTTTCCAAGATTTTCACGTTCATAAATAATTCTCATATACATGTCATAATATCTCAATTCCCAATTCTTATACATATATAAACATATGCATATATTTCACAATTCAAATAATAAGGTTCCACAAGAAAAAATCTATTAAAATATTCATAATTATTTCACAATGTACTCACAAACAACATATCAATACACATAACAAATGAAAGGTTGATAGGGCAAAACTTTAAGCCTAAAAAACTCCGCAAGTGCACGGGCCGTATCAAGTAATAAAGAGTAAGTAAGATATCGTTCCCACGAGGACTTAGTATCACAACCTTCGGTTGAGCATTAATTTCACAATTTCGTTTAAGTTGAGAAAACCAAATAAATTTAATTTAGAGAAAAGAAATTAAAATTAAAACAAAGAGACTACCACACTAATGAACGAGCAACCTAGAGTCACTAATCTCTTATTTGATTCTTAGATTTTATCCCCATCGCTAATCTAGAGTATTAATGTCTACAAATGCCTTCCGGTCCATTTATATACCTACCTTAATTAATTATGTGATGCCTCACACAACTAAATAAGATGCCTTTTAAATCGGGCTCACTCTACTTTGATTATGCGGAGCTTCTAGGTATATTCCTATCCTAGACGCAAATTAGATTAAAACCTAACTTTACGTTAAATTTAAAACTAATTCCACATTATTTATTCCCAAGGTCAATTTAGGATTCCCTCTTCCAAGTCCAACCCTAAATCCCCAAAACATGCTCACTGGTGATCAATCAATAAGCAATAACAATAAACACGGGATTAAATAAACTCGAAATAAAATTTAGCAAATCAATCCATGGGAATAATCTCTAAAACCCAAATAAGTTCATAGATCCTCTAAGTTGCAAAACCAACTAGCCACACATGGCTTTATTCAAATACATAACAAAAAGATAAGAATTCAGTTCAAAGAATAAAGAGAGAGAGAAAAGAAAGATTCTCCGTCGCCTCCACAGTCCTTCCGTCTTTCCGTGGAGATGATGAAGAGAAGCTGAAACGCTCGGCCTCTACTCCTCTCGCTTCTTCGTCCCTTCCTTCTTGTTCTCGTCTCCCGCATCTTCTCCTCTCTTTTTTTCTTGTCTCCTCCTCCCTATTTATAATTTAGGTCTTGGGTCACCGATTTTCCTTTTCTTATTACGGAGATATCTCATATCTTGTAATTTACTCCACCAAATCACACAATTAATTTTGTTTCTATTTTTCTTTGCGTGAGACCATTGAATTTGGCTGATTTCATATCCTCTTAATGGCCCTCTTAATTGCTTTTTCTACTTCTTTCCAAATCAAGCAAATATCTCCCGTACAATAAAAATAGGATATGAGTAGATTTTATGTCGATTTATTCTTTGATCCTAAGTTTGATTCAATGATGGAAAAGTCAATAAAAGATAATTAAATAGGTATATAATGTCAATAATTCCAATTAATTCTCATAAAATATACACCTATTTAATCACAAAATATACACTTATCAAAGGTAGTTACCTCTCACCGAAGCTAATTATTATCACACTGCTCTTAATCTAAGAGCTCAAACACACACCAAAAATCAATCTACCACAATCAATTTACTAACCATTAATAACTCTTCAAAACTCCACATAATCAAAATTATAACTTATAATTTCATATAATTAAAAATATACAGCCAAAGACTTTAGTAGTGCGATGGTATGGGAGCTTTGGCTCTCCTCCCCCATGTCCGGGGTTCGAACCCCGCCCCCTCCCCCTACTATGTGTATAAAAAAAATATACAAATTTTAATAATAATATATTTATTATAATAAAAATTGAAAATAACAGTTTGGGGTTTACATTTTTTAATAAATGACCGTTTAGTCCCACAAATTTCAAAAATGACAGTTTAGCCACATGAATTTCAAAATTACTAGTTTAGTCCACAAATTTCATAAATGACAATTTAGTCCACAAATTTCAGAAATGACAATTTAGTCCATGAATTACAAAAATGACAGTTTAGGCCACAAATTACAAAAATGACATATCAGTCCTTCAAATTTCAAAACTAAACCGATTAAGATTTTGATAATATCTCTATTAACCGAAATACATTATTTACACAATATTTAATCAGTAAAAATATCTTGTAGGACACAAATCCTAAACTTCTTAAATAGATAAATTCATTTTAAATTCCTATAACAACCAAACAATAAATCTAAACCGATGAAAATTTACTATTAATCATCCACGACATATATAGTCTTCTATTATCAAAACACAAAACTCTCCCAAAATCTTAATCCCAAAATTTTCACTAACAAACACAATATTACCTTTATTAGAAAGAGAAAAATATATAGAATAACTTTCATGAAGAAAGTTTATTGAAAAGATGCTAGTTTAGCTACCTAAATAATCTTATAAGATAAATAACATACCTTAAAAACACACTGAAAGACTTTCAATTCCTTTTTCTCCTCTCCTTCTTCCTCACCCTCGCCCTCTCCTCTCCTTACCAAGCTCGGTGTGTGTGTGTGTTTTTTTAGTAGGGGTATTATTTATACTAAATTCGCCCCACACACGCACTTTTTTTTTGAAAAAAAAAAAAAAAAAAAGTGGGTTTTGTGCAGTGGGAGGCCACATTGTCACGCCTCCCACTGTCTGGTCCCACTTTCATATTATTTTTTTAATAATTTAATTTAATTAATTCTTTTAATTCTAAAAATAAATTAGGATATTACATTCTCAATTTAAGGACCAAACTTGATTATTGGATATTGAATTTCATATTTCCCCCCCCCCCCCCCCAAAAAAAACATATTTCACATCAGATTACTTAGAGAATAGTTGTTGGATGCTTTCATTTGCAAAAGTAATTATGCTATAAAATAATTAGTTAGCTGCATGTATATGTGGCCTGGACGTTAATTATATTACATTAATGGGTTTGAGTTTGAGGTTCAGTTGTTAGATATTGTAATATCACTTGATCCTATTTATAAGTCCCTTTTGATCAAAAAATTTGGTCATACTTATAAGTTCATTTTGACCAAATAAATGAAATTGTGATGATTTTGCCCATATTAATTGAACCAAAGAAAGTAGAGAGAGAAGAAAAGTTAAAAGATACTAATCATAAATGAGGTAAAGTTGAAAATTCACCTCATAATCATTGAGCTAACTACCTCCGTTGGTATGTGTAATTTGGTCAAAAGATAAATAAATAAGCAGGAATGGTATTAAAGGACAACGTGTGGAAATATTCTATCAAAATGTCTATGGAGTCTACTGATTAAAAAAATAAAGAAAAAAAAAAGTAAAAGGAAAATTAGAAGTCTTTCAAGTCTCTGTGATTAAAATTCTTAGCTTGGCCACTGCTTTTTCCAACTTAGTGATTTGGATATTTCAATTGAGCTATTAACTTAAAGGTTCTCCTCTCACAACTATAACATGAAGTCGTCAAATTAAGTTGGGCCATTGGTCCCCTTTTTTGGGTCAAATTCTATGAAGTTCCTTACACACTCAGAAAAGTTTTTCTTTTCTTGGCAGAAAAGTTAAGGCCTCCCATTTTAAAAGTCTTTGAAGTCTATCTTACGGCAATTCTGCTTTCTTTTTACTAAATTGTTTTTGTCAAGAAGAATCCTCTTGGCTTATATATATTTGGATCTCAACTATTTTAAATTGCTAATTACATGTAAAAAAAGTAATGTTACTCCCTTAGAAAGGGAAAAAAAATGCACTTTTTACCAAAAAAATATTATTCTAGAAAAAAGACCATATATATTCAATAGCTTAAAATGTGAAGTTAAAATGCGCATCATATTCCCTTCTATAAGTTTTGCTTAAGTGGAAGGACCCAGTTAGATTTTAGATCCAAGCTAGTCAAGGTAAAGATCGATTAACCCTGATTCTCTGACCTTTGTTTAGGTTTCAAAAAATCAAAATAAATTATGTTCATATTCAAACGCTTGATTGTAGCCCAGATAATTACTTGAAGGTAGTGAGGTTCCGCATTGTAGGCCTACATAGCCGTGATGATTAAATCCAAAAAACAAAAAAAGTTCCAACTCCTATCTTCTTCAATGGATACCCTAAAGAAATTGTGCCATATTCCTTTCTCTCTCTTGTTTTTCTTTCACGAGTCTCTGGAATTAAGTAATCAATCATAGTGTGACAAATACCGAAATAGGCACATATTTTCATGAAAATTCATTTGAGCTAATAAATAACTTAAAGGCCTTAAAGGCCGTCCCACAACTATCATGTCAAGTCGTCAAATATTCGCCGCTAATAATGTTTCCTTTTGGTCAAAGTCTAGGAAGTTTCTCACACGCTCAGAAAAGTTACATCCTTTTGCCCTTGTCAAATTTTCCAATAATTTGTCTGATTCATTGGAAAATTTGAAGGAAAAATAAATGCTGGGAATAATAAATCAGGGTCAAGTCGTCATTATTGTTGTTTAAATTTTGGCTCTTTAATGTGATCTTTTTCCACAGCCGTGTGAAAGAAAATGAATGCGCGTGGAAACATTACCATGCAATAATGCAAAGTCTATGATCGTAAAGCCTTTCACAGTGTGTGTGTGAGAACTTCAAGGTTGTTAAGAGACTGAATGTCTGTAACTTTAAACTTATATTGCTTAATATCACTTCATCATTTTTTTTCACAGCCAAACTCTGATCCAAGAGACCGAATTGCTATATATATGATGGAGGGGAGGGAAAATTTTTAAAATTTGGATTTAAAAAAATTGCAAAAGCAGTATTATAAAATTCTAATAAAGAGAAGATGTAAAATAAAAAGAGTAAGGAAATTTAACTAAAAATTTTCAATCCCGGTTCTCTAATTTTTTTAAAATTGTCATACAAAATTTTCCTCCAAATTAATCCCTCGTCCCAAACATTCTCTAAGATGATGATGTTCATCTGATACTGACTAGACATTCTTACCTTCACTTTCCTATGTAGAATCCCAGGCGCAAATATTACTAAACCCATTATTTTGAACAAGAACAAGCTTACGATAAGTAGAACACTGATAATCCCTTCACAACGATCAAAATATATAATCATGCATAATCCCTTCAGCATAATACGGACAAATTAAAACGTGTGAATGGTGCGAAAGCCAATATAGCTAAAACCTGGGGGTCGGGCCATTTCCCTTTCCCTAGATTCCCTTGTGAGAATTGTGTTATCATTGTACTCAGTTTCCCTTTTGTGTAATTGCATTAAATACTTCTAAGATGCGATTTTGAATCTCTCCATTTACCCACACTGACATCTCTATCCGCAACATAATTAAGGATGAAGGTAGATGCGAGGTTTCTTGTTGGTAGTCTTGTGGTTTTGGTGCATTATTGCGGGGCACTTACAACTGGCAACACCACTGTGAAGTGCAGAGAGAATGAAAGACTCTCACTTCTTTCTCTCAAACATGGCTTTGTAGATCCCATAGGCTGCCTCTCTTCTTGGGGAAGTGTAGTGAACCAGATAGATTGTTGTACTCGGGATGGTGTTTCCTGTGACAGCCGAACGGGCCATGTGTTTAGCCTCAACTAGGATTTCTACGACTGCGATTTGGAAGGTACAATCTCACCATCATTGGTTGAATTGCATCATTTGTCTTGTTTGAACCTTCGTCGTAATAATTTTAATCAAACCCAATTCCCAACATTCATTCTTTCTTTAAAGAGATTGCAATATCTTGATCTCTCTTTCACAAATTTGAAAGGAAACATACCTCTCAATTTGGGATATTCTTTGCCCCACTTGCAATCACTGTACCTACAGGGAAACCAGCTTGAAGGTGGCATACCCAAATCCTTGGCTATATGCAGCCTTACAAATTTGTCTCTATATGACAACTCCTTGAGTGGCCAATTAGATGACTTTTTTGCGTCATTCAGCCACTGTGCCAGATTATCACTACAAAACCTAGACTTATCTTACAATCAATTTACTGGATCAGTACCTAATCTTTCACATCTCTCATTTTTGGAAACTTTACGTCTCAACAACAATCATCTCAATGGAACTCTAAATCATGGCATTGGATTGTTGTCAAATCTATGGGTGTTAGACATTGGTTATAATTTCTTAAAATGCATCATATCTGAAACTCATTTCTTTAGACTCTCTCGGCTAATACGCTTGTCCTTGTCTTTTAATGATCTGACATTTAAAATCAGCTCTTATTGGATTCCCCCTTTTCAATTAGTCACTATTGAATTAGCGTCATGTAAGTTGGGTCCAGACTGGCCAACATGGCTTCGAACCCAAAAGTCATGTTCTTCCTTGGATATTTCAAATGCTGAAATTTCTGGTTTAATCCCAAACTGGTTTTGGAATTTGACGGTACTTCAACGCATGAACCTTTCTCACAACAAAATTACTGGGGAGATTACAAATTTTCAATTCCAAAATTTTCTTTATTCTATTGATTTCAGCTCAAATTTGTTTGAAGGCTCAATTCCATCAATTTTATCACATAAAGTGGTAATATCATTTGATTTATCTAACAATAAATTCACAGATGCTAGTACTTTATTATGTCCGAACAAAATCGTGGAATTACTTTGGTTAGATCTCTCAAGTAATCAATTATCAGGAGCGCTTCCAAATTGCTGGGAATACTTTGAATCATTGGTCTTTCTTGATTTTGCAAACAATAGCCTATTTGGAAAAATTCCCACATCAATGGGTTCATTGATATATTTAAAATCCTTACATTTAGGATTCAATAAATTTTCTGGTGAATTACCCTTGTCTTTGAATGAGTGCAAGGAGCTAGAGGTTTTTGATGTTGTCCAAAATAATATTTCGGGATTAATGCCAAGTTGGATTGGGGCTAGACTTAAAAAGCTACGTGTCCTTATTTTGAGATCCAACATGTTCTTTGGTAGTTTGCCCCCCAATATTTGTAATCTCTCTCAACTTCAAATCCTTGATCTTTCTATGAATAATATCTCTGGAAGTTTGCCAAAATGCCTACATCGTCTTTCTGCTATGGCAAATCAAACAAATCTTGATGCAACAATAGTGGTTGAACCTAAAGAGACGATTACGAACTTATCATTTAAAGAGATAACGAAACTATCGTTCTATGTCTCGAAAGATGATATTGCTACATTGGTATGGAAAGGTAAGGAGTCAAAATATCGAGTATATTGGGATTAGTTAAATGTATTGATCTCTCTAGAAATATTTTAACAGGAGAAATTCTAAGTGAACTAATGGATCTTGTTGGATTGGTTTCGTTAAACATTTCAAGAAATATGTTCAGTGGACAAATCCCTGCCAATATTGGACAACTAAAGTCATTGGACTCTCTTGATTTGTCAAGAAACCACTTGTCAGGATACATCCCTATTGAACTTTCACAAATAGATCGTCTTAGTGTGATGAATTTATCATACAACAATTTGTCGGGAGAAATTCCTCATAGCACTCAACTTCAAAGCTTTGATCCCTCTTCTTATACGGGAAATGCTCATCTATGTGGTGCTCCACTTCTAAAATGTTCCACGAAGCCAACACTAGATCATCCACCAAATGATGAAACTTCTCAACAAGATGAACAATTTCTCAATCGAGGTTTCTTCATCAGCTTGTCAATAGGATTTAGCACAGGATTTTGGGGAATTTGAAGCTTGATATTTCTCAACAAATCCTTTAAATTTGCCTATTTTAAGTTGGTGAATGATATATATGACAAAATGTACATTGCCGTTGCTATAAACAAGGCCAAATTGCGCAGGTGGAGGAGATCAGTTTCAATTTAAAGGTAATTAATAAATGTCTTTTATTGCTCATATGTATGTGTCCACCTCATCAGCCTCCTCCCTTTCTAATTTCTTTTTGCAGTGAATTGATAATTGCTTCCCACTTATAGTTGCTATACCAAGACGATAAGATATAATCTTTCCTAGGGTATTACCAAAAAAAAAAAAAAATCAAATGCTAAATGTTTTAGCCTCTATTAGGTTAACCAACTGTACTATATATATATATATATATATATTTTCAAATCTAGTTAGAAAATAAAACTTTCTATATGCATCTTATTGTTTTCTTTTGATTTTAAAAAATAAATTATCCTATGTGGCTAACAAGTTGATTTAATTTGTTCTGCATATTATGTAGTTGTTGCCAGGAGATGCTACTGCTGCTGCATATGGTTGCCTGATCTGCTTATTTCATCCTAATTTCAGTATTTGTTGTATAAGATTGCCATCAAAGTAAGTGTTTTGCTTTGCGTGATTACTCATTGAAATAGTTGTTGGATGCTTTCATATTTTGGGGTTTAGTTTGCAAAAATAATTGAACTTTAAAATAGTACTCTAGTTAATTAAATTCTTGTATATTTACATATGTGTGTTGTGGAGGACTGGAGGTCAATTATATTAATGGGAATGAGTTTGATGTTCTGTTATTAGATATTGTTTTCAGCTTCAATTTCGCTAATTCATTAATGATAATTATCAAAGTCTCTGATGCCTAAATTCTTTCAAAAGAATGTGAAGCTTCTCACATGGTCAGAAAAGTTAAGTCCTTTCGTTTTAAAAGTCTTCAAAGTTTTTCTTACTGAAGTTCCACTTTCTTTTTACTAAATTGTTTTTGCCAATAAAAATCCTCTTGACTAGTATACATTTAGATCACAACTATTTTAGCTTGACAAGTAGGTGGATGGGTCGCACGCCCGGCACACATGTTTTGGCCTTGTGTGTCCATAACTAAAAATAGGTGACCTAAAGCTTCCCCCAAAAAAAAAAAAAAAAAAAAAAAAAAAAAAAAAAAAAAAAAAACAAAAAACAAAAAACACTTGATTCATATGGGCTACTGAGGAGTCACATGTAAAAAATATATGTTACTACCCCAAAAGAAAAACATACATTTTCTTTTAAAAATATATATATATAAAATATTGTCTCCGTGGCTACATATAAGAGCCTCTCAACTGAATGGGAAGGTTCTAAAAAATATTTAAGAAAAGTAGTTAAATTTAATAATTATATAGGAAATTTAATTTTTCCTCCGAAAAATGCCCTATTTATGAATGAGTGGAAGAAAGAAATAATGAGAATATGATAAAAGAGAATATACATAGTATAATAATTAATTGAGACAAAAATAGAGAAAAAGTGTATTTATTATTGAGACAAACTCAAAAAAAAAAAAAAAAAGGGACAAGCCCATTAAAAAAAAAAAAAAAAAAAAAAAAAAAACCTCTTATATATAGAGACAGATGGGTATCATTTTAGAAAGAGACCATATATTCAATGACCTGAAATTGAGTTAACATATGGTATCATTACCGTCCAACTTTCACAATTAGACGGTCTTAGCATAATCGACTTATCTTTAGTTTTATAGTAGTAGTATTTATTAGGGGTACAAAATAGAAATATGAATTTTTGGAAAAAAATGATGAAACAAAAAAAAATTCTAGTTCCTAAAATTAGTTGAAAATGACTTATATTAAAGACAAGAGAGAATACTTAGTACCTTTAATTCACCATATAAGTCACTTTTAAAAGAATTTTTTATCCATAATATAAGTTACTTAGAAGGTAAATTAATGTTTATTTATTAATTTTGCTTTTACTGATGTAATAATGCAAAAATATTTTTTCTCTCTTTCAAAACTTTATTTAAACTTTTCTCTTTCCTTCAAAATTTTATTTAATACGGATAAATTTAGGAAATAGATTTCTAATTAAGATATATTTAATAAGTTAACTATCTTTTTTTTTTTATTTCGCGTCAATTATTTCATTATTTGAAGGTGGCTTATATTTTAAAGGGAGACCGATAGTATTTCTTTTCCATTTCTCTTGCATTTATATTTGAAGGTTCTTACTTCTTAGCACTAATCAGTAATTTCTATGTGTGTATCACAAATTTCCAAGAAAAAGAAAAGAAAATTTGCACGCACACAAATTTCAAAAATGTGCACAATAATTTAGAGATACATTCACAAAAATTGCAAGTAATCCTGCTTTCTTTTTAAATATACTTGATTTGATTTTGACAATTTAGAACTAAAATAAGAGAAATTAAAATTTAAAAATATTTTATAAAATTTTAAATCTGTTAAATTTTGACTTTATGAAGTGGAGACAATGCAGCAAAGGGAGAATACTAAGAAAAGAAAAACTTGAGTTAAAGTGTAAAAATGTATATGTATTTTATCTTAAAGAGCGCCCAATACCAAGTGTTTTTTTTTTAGGTGCAAAAGTACACACGTGGTTATAAATTAAGTGCAAAAATACTGTTTGACCATTAAGTTTGAATTTTTTTCAGTGATTGGCTGACAATGACGTGGGCTTTCAAAGGTGTAAAAATATACATGTGGTTTAGTTAAAAGAGCGCCCAACACCAAGTATATATTTTTTTTAATCTAATAATTTTATTTTTCCTTCGTAATATGCATAGTATCACGGGCTGATGAAATTGATGAACGAGGAAATTCTCACTCTAATATTAAATTATGAAGATTCCTATAACTTACTTTTGGCTTAATTATGAAAACTCTTTGCGTAGACTAACTTGGATATGCAGCTTGTCTTCCTGGATAGTTTGCTGCTCTCTAAACTTCTTTGTAAATTTAATTAATATTTTCTTTGTCTTCAATAAAGGAAATATTGTCCTCAATTACACAACCTTTCCCAACCGATATTTTTTATCTCTTCCCATTATGCAACTTACTCACACTGAAAGAGCACTTGTAGCCTTATGGGTGACCAACGAAGAGAAACTCCGAGGTTTTGTTGAGAGAGAGCTTTTTCCTGCATAGGGACTCAGATGTGCTTCTACTTTTTATTGGTTGAAGGTGATCTCCTGTCAATCTCTTGCTTTGCTTTCTCTGATACGTTGTGTGATGTCTTTCTAATCCCAGTATTTCTTGGTTGTTTCAGGTGAAAGCAAATGGATCATTGATTAGTGACTTAGACCGTATGAAATCCTTCGAACTAGCAATTTTTAATTGGCTCTTTTTTTGGCAATTGGTTGATATTTTGTCCATTTATTTATATTTCTCATGTTTTTTATTCTTTCAAGGCCACAAATTCGGGCAGGCAATCAAATTTTAGACCAATAAAAGATAATTATGTGATATGAGCATTCCTGGGGATTACTCAAGAAAGCCTCCAATTGCAGGTACCCTTCTGATCAATATCTGGTATTTTCATTATATGGTGGTACTGGTAGCTAGGACATATAATTGAACTCAAGTTCATAATACAAGTGAAGTTAGTAGAACTTGTTATAATAATTGTGAGGGTTTGGTTGAATATTTAACTTGAATTCAGTGCTTTATGCATCGTTTGACTGCTGGATTCACATTATATTTTTCCTACGGTCAGATTTGTTAATCGAGTATGCTCCTGGGGTGAGGTCGGCCCGATGTACTGAGCTATTCGCCAGAGAAATGATCACTGGGAGGGGAAGGTGACCTTACTGTAGTCTGTGATAATAGTTTAGATCAGAACAGCAAACTATCCAGGAAGACAAGCTGCATATCCCAGTTAGTCACGTGAAGAGTTTTCATAATTAAGCCAAAAGTAAGTCATAGGAATCTTCATAATTTAATATTAGAGTGAGAATTTCCTCGTTCATCAATTTCATCAGCCAGTGATACTAAGCATATTACGAAGGAAAGAAAGAAAAATAAAATTATTAAATTTAAAAAAAAAACACTTAGTATTGGACACTCTTTTAACTAAACTATATATGTATTTTTTGTAAATTTGAAAGTTAAGTCAAGTCACATCATCGTCCAAAAAGTCAACTTAATAAATCAAACAAGCTTAACAAATCAAACGATATTTGGCACCTAATTTTTAACCAAGTGTGCATTTTTGTATCTAAAAAAACTTGATATTTGATGCTCTCGATAAGCATGGAAATAGGTGCTGGCTAGGCCAGGTTTTGACTTTACAAACCTAAGCCTTAATACTGGGCTTTTTTAAGGCTCAATTCTGAGCCTTCATAAGGCCTGAAAGTCTTTTTAAAGATCTACTTATAATGTAGGCTTAAAAGGCGCTCATATCATGCCTTGAGGACCATGAGTAGACTTCATGCATTTTGAGCCTATCAAAATCTATATTAATATAAGAATGAATATATAAATATTGTGTTATTATATGACATAAATATATTTATTTAATGTGTAAAAAGCTAGGCTTGAGCACATATGCAAAATAGGCGCACCCAAGATTAAATATGTCGCTCTTTTAATAAACAGACCAGGCCAGATTAGACCCTACTATACACCACCTGATGGGAGCTAACTTATTCCCACTACTACTTTTCAGGATAACAAACTTTATCTGCTCCGTGTAAACTGACTGGAATCCTACCCGATCCAATGTTCGGTTTTACTCGGGTCGGAGCGTCACCCGCCACCCCTTCGAACCTGAGAGCAAATGACGACGAAGGGCGAAACATATAACACACTGATCGAGTGCGACGCAAATTGGACTCTGAAAATCTTCTTGCGTGCGATCGCACGGTCATTGATGGCCAAGGTGCAGGAGAAGACGGGGATCGCGGGGGCTAGATGTGGGGCCGAACGCGCGATAGGTTTTGATCGGCCTCTACACCAAAACCCTAATGGAGATACGGGCCATCCGTGAGGATGAAGGCTACCTAAGGCCTTAGAGAGCTTTACAAAGCACAGACTCAATGTTTGACAGGAACAGGAAGATTGGGAAGTGATCGAGAGGCTCTAGCCGGGTCGAAGAGCTCATCGAAGAGGCTCAGGACGAGCTCACACGCCAAAATGATCGGTATTGAACGTTGTGATATCTCTTTTCTTTCTGCTATTGGGATTGATGATAAAGATCGGTATTGAATAATGTTGGCAAGAAATTTATTTTCAGTGAGGAAGGGAAATTGTGGAAAATGTTAATCTAACATGGAAAAGTTAGCTAATTTTGCTGCGTTGTTATCTCTTAGGGTATAATAATTATTTGGTTTATGAGAATTTAGAGGATACGAGAAGCAGTCTCTGGATGAGTGTATAATGTATCTAGTGAAGTATGAAAGGACGCTATTATCTGAATTTTTCTCCTTTTTTTCAATTTGTGAAACATTGTATGGCATGGAATTTTTTCACTGTTTATCTGCTTTAGAAATCATTCAGTTTTGTGGTTTGTAGAGGCCTCGTTTTTTGTCCAGTGAGACTCCTCTTGTGACGTTCAACTGTTCAAGGCAACAATGGTGTTAAAAATAGGCCCAAAATATAGTTAGTCCTGCTTTTAGTTGGTCTATCGCAACTCTATAAACTTAGTTTTTACTGTTAGTGTTAACTACTTAACTACTAATTCTCTGGTACTAAGCGTTGTATATGCTAAATAAAGATCTGGACGTTTTCTGAGGTAAAGGGGGAAGGGTTTCATGCGTGTGCATGTTCGAGAAACACATAAACTATGGTTTCATGAGGCCTTTTCGGCAAGCCAAGATAAAACTCTTTTCATATGCTTACCTCGCAAATCGTAAAAACACTTTTAAAAAGTTAGAACAAACATGCAAGTAAATGCATTCAAGTCCTATTATCCTTGGTTTATGTGTCAAGACTTGAACATTTAGCGGCAGAGTAGACCCTCTTTATACATTTCTGTAGGCTTAGCTTGCTCTCCGATTAAAAGACTTGAATTCCAATAATCTTATCAAAGAGAAAGACATCAAGTGTCTATGTGAAGTTAGATCAAATCTTCTTCCGAAGATTTTACTCTATTTCTTGGGTATACTTTAGTTTAATAAGAATATGTGACAATTCTGTGACAAGCGTAGCTAATAGGTGCAGGTTACTGTTTTAGTGTATCATTAGCATTTCTTGATTATCAGTTTGGTGAGTTGCTAATTCCTAATAATTGAACCTGACAAACCAGAGTTAACAGATGGCAGCAGATGAAAATTGAAGAAAATACAGAAGACTCGTCTAGCAATTGAAGAGCCAGCGACCTCCCAGCTGAAGCTTCTTCTGAAATCCTCTCTGACTGTTACAGCGGCTGCCTTAGCCTTTTCATATCCTCCCGTTTCACATCTCATCCCTCTCCAAGGCTTTCACCTCTCCCAATTAATTCGCCTGCGCGGAAACTGCTTTTAACCTCAGCCCACACCAGTAACCATAATACATATGGGGCATAACATAATCATATGTAAAGATGATTTACTCGACAATTTGGTGGCCATCATTTATCCAAGAATAATATCTTTGATCATGGAAATTAAATCATTCTGGCCATTCTATATCTCTTGCATTGTTAAAGATGTTTACTTTGACGAATTGTTGCGATTTCAGCTGTCTCTATTGGAATTATGTGAATCCACTTTAAGGAATAATGTAAATAGTGGGATTTAATACATATGCTCATACTTTATGTTGAATGCAGAGTGTGATTCATGGGGTGTCCCAGATGATTATGAATGTGAAGTTGTTGAGAATGATGCACCAATTCCTAAGCATGTTCCTTACCATCGACCTCCTCCTCTTCCTGAAGAATTTTTCAAGACGCTAGAGGCTGTTTCATCTCATCGCAACAAGGACACTCCTTTGGTCAGCTAAGGTGAATCAATTTCATTGGCATGATGATCTTTCTGTAGGTCTATCCAAAGAAGTGCTTTGGTTTGTCTATTTGAAATTTTGGACCCTCTTTATTTGCCGTAGATTTTTTAACATGTAGGAAATTCCATATTGAACAGCGTTTGTGGGAGCATGAGTCTTTTTGAATTTGAATACTAAACAGTCTCTCAAAAGTAGGGCCGAGCATGGAACCCACAACCCGGTGAGCCCACCCACAACCCAATACAATTGGGCCATTTTGAGCCCGCCCAAAAAAGCCCATAACGGGTTGGGTTAAAACCCGCTTATTTAAGACTTCAATGGGCGCACCTTCGGGCTACCCAAACCCGCCCATTTAGTTATATATATATATATTATTAACTATATGGACACTTGAACAATAATACGCCACATTGTTATGAAATACCCATTCTTCATTTCCCCATTTAACCATTCCCCCACTTGGAGTTTGAAATCAAAATTATGTTATGATAACACTTGTCTAAATTTAGATTCTTTTGTGTGAATTATGATTATTGAATTTTGAAGATTATATTTCAAATTTAGAATGATAAATTTGGGTGAATACTTAATACTTATATATATTTTTCTCCAAAAAAATGAACTTGTCAAATGTAAATGGGTTACCCAAAACCCGCTCATCCCGCCCATTTATATGTTAACCCATTCAACATAGGTTAGAATGGGTTGAGGTACGGGTATGGGCTAACCCATACCCATTCAAAGTTAAATGGGTGGGCTATGGGTTTAGGCATGGGCTACCCAACCCGCCCATTGCTATATATATATATATATATATATATATATATATATTTCACAATATAAAATCCAATCTCAACTACAAATATCAAACTAACGAGATAATTAACATTAATTCCAGTTTTAGAATCATATGTTAAAATTAGGAAATTTAAATCCTCTATAAAAGTTTATTGAACTCAAGCACAAATCCTCATCACCAATAAACAAAGGAATTAGCCGCAGATAGCTTCAATTTTGGCAGCAACTGGTTCAGCAAGGCAATGAAAATCCATAAAAAAATATGAAGAACCGAAACATAAGATTGAAAATTGTAGCTCGACTCATGTCTCGTGGTCGTGGCTCTGGGTCTTGCCGATGGACGACAGAAGTGAGTGGCAATAATGGAAGGAAGGAAAGTGACAGTTGATAGGACAAAACTTTATAGCCTATAAACTCTGTAAGTGCACGGGTCGTATCAAGTAATAAAGTGATAAAAAAAGTATCGTTCCCACGAGGACTTAGTACCTACAACTTCAGTTAAGCATTAATTTCACAATTTCGTTTAAGTTGAGCAAAACAAATTGAATTTAATTAAGATAAAGGAAAAGAAAATCAAAACTAAAATAAAAATAAGAAAACTACCACAATAATCAAATGAGCAACCCGAGTCACTAATCCCTTGTTAGCTTCATAAACTTGTTTTCACTAATTTAATCAGCTTCAATATCAATTTTGTTAATCTCGAGTATAAATAGCTATAAGTGCCGTTGGTCCACTTACAACCCTCTCTTGAGTATAACTTGTTATGTCTAACATAGTTACTCAAGAGGCAACAAAACTTCGGACACACTCTTCAACAATTATATGGGGCCATTAGGTATATGTCTATCCTAATCGCAAATTAAATCATAATCTAATCCCATATTACTAAATCCCAGAGCCTAATTAAAATCCTTTTCGTCAAGGTAAATCCTAATGCTCAAAATCATATTTAATGATGCCCAATCACTAAATAGATAAAACTAAACAAGATTAAGTAACCAAAATTAATATCAAATTTAACTAAATAATGAAAACAAAATCCAATTCACCCACAAGTTCATAGGTCCTCTAGGTTGCAAAACCAACTAGCCACACATAGCTCTAACAAAATCCATAACAAAAAGATAACAATTCAGGTTCAAAGAATAAAGAGAGAGAGGAAAGAAAATTTCTTCGTCGTGTCCACAGTCCTTCCGTCCTTCCGTGGAGATGATGAAGAGAACTCGAAACGCTCAGCCTCTACTCCTCGCTTCTTCGTTCCTTCTTGTTCTCGTGTCGCCCGATTTTACTCCTCCTTCCTCATCTTTCTTGCCTCTCGCCTCCCTATTTATAATTTAGGTCTGGGTCATTGATTCTCCTTTTCTTATTAAAAAGATATCTTATATCTTGTAATAAACTCCACCCGATCACACAATTGATTTTGTTTCTATTATTTTTGCGTGGGACCATCGAGTTTGGCTGATTGCATATCCTCTTAATTGCTTTTTTTACTTCTTTCCAAATCATCTAATATTTCCCGCACATTAAAAATAGGATATGAGTAGATTTTATGTCGATTTATTCTTTGATCCTAAGTTTGATTCAATGATGGAAAAGTCAATAAAAGATAATTAAATAGGTGTATAATATCAATAATTCCAACTAATTCTCATAAAATACACACCTATTTAATCATAAAATATACACTTATCAACAAAATGTTAGTGGTGGTGGTCCGAGCTTGATGAATCTCCCAAGGCACTTCTCGTCTCGCTCGAGCTTCTCACACGCCTCCACGGCACTCCGTCGAGCTTGGTGGTGGAAGAACGGAAGTAGTGTTGTGGTGACGAGGTACAACGGCGGTGGTGTGGCTAGGTAGAAGGTGGTTTGAGTGGAGAGAATCGCCTCCTCTCTCTCGTAACTTTCCTCTGTCTCTATTCTCTCTCTGATTTTCAGAGCTCTCTCGCGGCCAAATTTCCTCCCTGCTCCTAAGGATAGCAGACGGCGGTAGTGGTGTGGTGGTTGGGTGGGGTCGAAGGTGAATGGTGGTGTGGAGGGTCAATTCAATCTCAATCGCGGCTCACTCTGTTTTTCTCTCTTGAAAGCTTTCAACGGTGGTGGCCATGGTGAAGAGGAGGAGCTCATCGGCAACAGTGTAGGTGAAAGTTGTCGCCGGTGAGGAAGAAGAGAGGTGAAATGGAAGAACGAAGGTGAAGCTCTCTCTGGTTCGCGGCACCCTCTATATGTACTAATGTCCAGCTGAACCTAATTGGTTCTGGTCAAACGCAAGTTTTGATCAGGGACGAATCTGAACATTTCAAAAGTTCTGCGGAAGAACTAAAGTGTAGATTATTGAAACATTTTTGGGGTTAAATGTGATTTCTAAAATATATGGGTCCTTTTATGTAATTTTCATGTTTCCTTTTCTTCTCGATTTGCAATTTCAAGAAATTTTAGAGACCTTTTGTGTAATTTTCCTAGTTCCTAAAATATTAATTCTAACCCTTCAAAATTTCAAATTTTCTTCTTAAACACCTACAATGTAAGATTAAGTACAAGATAGCATCAAAAGTCCAAGAAATCATTTGCATAAATAATTAAAAAAAATAACTATTTTACCTTTAATTACACTTAATTTAATACAAATACCTCTAATTCAAATTAGTGCTTAATCATGTAATTATGTCCCAGAAAATGCATTAAGAATCCCATTTTAATTATGAAAAATCATATAAAACTATGGTTCAATCATGCTCTTTCCAAGTAAGTTGGTGATTTCAATTTTCAATTGAGCTCCTAACCTAAATATATGAAAGTATATATATGTGTGTGCGTGCGTCCCGCGCCCTCCCTTGTAAATATAAATCTCATCGACCTTCTTAATTAATGCAAATCACAAATACTAACTAGTGAAAAAAAAAAATACAATAAATGTATACAGTCAAAAAGAGTAAAAAGAAAGGGGGGGAGTCAAATTTTAACTTAAGAACTTGGAAGTGTGTAGGAAAGACATAAATGTAATTGTATAATTAGTTTAGTCAAGTGACTTGGTTATTACGTTTAATGACTGAATAAATAGGAAAAAGGACGTGTGGAATCGGTGTTAGGAAGGTTTTTTTTTTTGCTCAAAAAGTGTTAGGAAGGTTCACATTATCTATTGTACATAGTGGGGATAGGATATTGTTGTTGACTCCTGCATCAGGATTATAGACGATTAGTCAAGCTTTCAAAAAAGCATCCACTCAACGATATTAAATCAAATCACTTTCTATGCATGGACCCCCAAATTCTTCTCATAGTCATATGCAAAAGCATCATATGTCTCTTATTTGTTGCCCAGTTCCAATTCTTAGAGTTTAAAAAACAAAACTGATTGACCTTAATTAGTACTATGATTTTAGTGCACTCCATTCAACAGAGGCCATCCAGACGTGAATATGTGAAGAAGCTGTCGACATGAAGAAAGTTCAGACCAGATTGGACCCACATTCATAGGCTATACATGTATGTGATATGAAAAGTGGAACACTAGGAAAATTCACCTTTTCTTTTACCAACTTTGAAAATTCTCATTAACTTTTGGTGCTGGTGAGAAATAGACAGGACAGCCATTGGGTGAATATGTCATGATTTAAAAACAGGGAACAGCCTTGAAAAAGATTTCGCTAAACTTGTGAAGGCCCATTCCACACTATGCGAGAAATTAAAAGGTGAAGCGTAACGTTGGGGTTAAATTAGAAGAGTAGTAACATTTAAAGGTTTCAAATTTCTATAGAGTATTAATAAAAGATGTTACTCTTTTATTGACATTTTAAAAACAGGTTTATTTATATTAGGGTTAAGGTGCGATTTTGCCAATAAACTATTGGCTCAGGAGTATCCAACACAATTAACTATTAAATGGACCAAAAATACCAACAAACTTTTAAAAAGGAGCTACAAAGACAATGCCGTTAGCAAAAAGTTAATGTCCATTATCTAAGGTCGCAGTTGACGCATTGGCCAACTAACTTTTACTCTAGGAGCACCCAACACAAAATTCTAAATTTTACTAAATTAAATAATTTTTTTCTCAATTGTCATTATTCAAAAATACTTGTATAGATATCTATGGACAAAAATTACTCATTCTTTAATTTTGTCAAAATTATAATTTGCTAAAATAAAAAAAAATTTAATTAAAAATATAATTATATGATTTAAATAAAACTCAAGGTGTTTTATAGTTTATTATATATGTTAAAAAAATTATATGACTTATTTTTATTTTAGAAGAAATTTATGTGAGTTAAAAAATTCATTTAATGTTAATAAAATTTAAAAAATCTATTATATCCTAAAAGAAATGAAATAAGTTTAATTTTTATTTTTATAAAAAAAAGCTTAATGGATATCAACGTTGATACTTAATAATATAAATCCGGCAACTTGATGATATATTTGTTAATTAAATGATCTATTGCTTATATAGATATGGGACTTGTTGGAAAAAAAAAAGATAACTTGAGGAAGGACAATTTAATAATAGGTTAAGGAGTAATTTGGCCTACGAAAGTCTCATATCCATATAATCAAAAGATCATTTAATTAACAAATATATCATCAAGTTGCCGGACTTATATTATTAAGTACCAACGTTGATATCCATTAAGCTCTTTTTATAAAAATAAAAATTAGACTCATTTCACTTCTTTTAGGATATAATTTATTTTTTAGATTTTTTAACCTTAAATGAATTTTTTAACTCACATAAATTTCTTCTAAAATAAAAATAAATCATATAATTTTTTTAACATATATAATAAACTTTAAAACACCTTGAGTTTTATTTAAATCATATAATTATATTTTTAATTAAAAATTTTGTTTATTTTAGCAAATTATAATTTTGACAAAATTGAAGAATGAGTAATTTTGGTCCATAGAAATCTATACAAGTAGTTTTGAATAATGACAATTGAAACAAAAAATTATCTAATAGTCAATTTTGTTAGACGCTCCTAAACCAATAGTTTATATTATTGTAATTGGTGACTCATTTGATCAAAGTTCAAGCTATCATCTTAACAATGGAATATGTATGCAAAAGTTAGGAGACTAAGGCATTGAGAGGTATCGGTGCTGCCAAAATGATTGGAGGTAGGAGGTAGTCGAGCATGGTGGTGAGCGGCGGAGCCGTGAAGGAATGAAAAGAGAGAGTTGAGGATCTAAGGCATTGAGAATCTTTAATTTGGTCTAATTTTGTCTGCATTTTTCTTTGTTTTAGGTATTTTTGTCTTTTCATAATTGGATTATATATAATACCCAAATGTCTCACAGGACTTACACGTAAATTAGAGATTTTCTAGCATGGAACCTGATTGCAATTTTTCCTTTCGTTTTTGTCAGAAAAGTTAAGTCCTTTCATTTTAATATTCTTCAACGTCTTCTACGGCAATTCTACTTTCTTTTTACTAAATTGTTTTTCTGATAAAATCCTCTTGGCTTGTAAGCATTTGGATCACAACTATTTTAACTTGCTAATTACATCTAAAAAAGTAATGTTACAACCTCAAAAAGAAAATCCACATTTTTTAAATTTTTTTAAAATAAAAATATCATTCTAGAAAGAGACTATCTATTCAATAGCTTAAAATTTGAGTTAAGACGTAGCAACATGTTCACTTATTTGGCTACATTCCTGCATAAATTTTCACAGTCAGATCGTTTTAGCATGATACTTATTTTATAATTAATTAATGATGCATGATGACAAAGTATGCGTGGTGGTTGCCACAAAAAGGTCCAATTGCACAGTAAAAAGAGAATTTCAACATAAAGGTACTCTCTCCCCTCTATAATATAAGATGTTTTTAGAAGTATTTATGGTCGTAAATATAAAACCATTTCACAAGAGTTACATCATATAATTGCTTTATTCTAGATATGTCCTCCTTCTCAATTTTTAATAAGATAGAGATTGTTTTTATTTTATTTTATAGTATTTATTAATTACGGGTAGAAATAGAAATCAAAATATTTTTAGACAACTTTAATGACGCAACATTTTTTTTTTAATAAATTAGTTGAAGTGACTTATATTATAAACTGGGAAGAGTTATTAGTACCCCTCTAGTCGATAAGTCACTTATAGAATTAATGCTTATTTCTTAATTTTTCTTTTGCTGATGTAATAATGCTTAAATGTATTTTTTTCTCTCCTTTAAAACTTCATTTGTATTTTTCTCTCCTTCAATATCTCATTTCATATGCGTAAATTTGAAAAAAAAAAAAAAAAAGGATACATTTAATGCGTTAAATATCATTTCTTGGTTCTGATAAATTATTTGAAGTGGCTTATGTTGTGGGGCTAGATAGGTAGTGTTTGTTTTCCATTTGTCTTATGTTCATATTTGAAGGTGTTTAGCACTAATTAGTAATTTCTATGTATGTATGACGAACAAGTTGTTAGTTGAGATAATAAATGCCCGCCCTCATAAGGAAGAGAACACAATTTCGAATAACAAGAAGTGTACATGTTGGAAAAGGTGAAAACCCTTACCCTATAGTCTCGAAGGGTAAACCCTTAATAAATAAATGAAAAAGTAATTTTCATGTATGTATCACAAAATTTCCAAAAAATTCTTCGCCCACACACAAATTTCCAAAATTCGCACATTAACTTGGAGAAACATTCACAAAAAATTGCAAAACTGATGCTTGCTTTTAAATATACTATCTTGTGTCCTTAATGTAAAATATACTTATTTAATTTGATTATATTAAAAAAAGTTAGTTGAATTAGCTAATATGACAAGTATTTTCTAAAACACCTTAAACATCTTCCTTCATTTCCTCATTCCGTCCCCACCTTAATTATTTTGAGGGAGCATTAATAATGGTAAATTAGGAAAAGATTGATAAATATGAAAAACTATATCTTATACTTAAGACTAAGATCAACTCCCCACATATGTCTTATATTAAAGATAGGAGAAGTACTTAATTTGATTATGACAACTTAGACCTATAATAAGAGAAATTATAAAATATTTTATAAACTTTTAAATCTGTTAAATTTTGACTTTGGGAAGTGGAGATAATGAAACAAGGAAAAAATGCTCAGAAATAATTAATCCGCTCCATATGAACTTGACCCAGAATCATACCCGATCCTCTTTTTCCCCCCCACTCAGGTCGGAGCATCACTTGTCACCCCAACCTAGGAGAGCAAATGACGACACTGGGCCAAACAGATGACACAATGATCGAGTGCGACGCAAATTGTACTCTGAATTTCGTCATTGTTAAATTCTAGCTTGTTGTGAGATTTTTTAGTGAATAATTACTTATGTAGGAGTCCACATAATGTTCTCAACAATTTATTAATATCCTACTTGTAATTTCTAGCTTGTTATATATATATATAATCCTACTTCTTTTATGACCATCAGAATAATCTAAACATAAAGTTCGGTTTGAACTCAAGTTTCCAAATCAAATTTTAGACACTTCTTTAGAAGTTTTGGAAATCTCTCTTATGGAAACTCTATTTTCCTTTCACTGAGCTGCTTTTGCAAACAAAAATCCTCTTTAGCTTGTTTCCATTTGGAACACAAATATTTGGAAATCCTAAATATACTGATTTTGGAGTGGGCAGTGATCGATTTTAAGAGCTATACTAAAACCAGATATTAGAATTGTATTTCTCAATAAATATTATGTTTTTTTTTTAAAAAAAGTGTGTTTTCTTTAATTTTCCTGGTCGTAATATTACTTTTTAGATGTCATTAGCAAATAAAAATATTTGAGATAGCTTGGGAGCACTTTGTTTAATTACTTTTGTGTTTCTCATATTTATCGTATAGTATAAATTTTGGCGAGAAGAAATGTGGAACGAAGTGTCTTTTTTTGCCGACGGAATGAAGTGTCACTCTCATCACTACAAGAAAAAAGGTAAATACCGACCGATTATTAGAGGCGGTTTTACGTCTGCACCGCCTCTAAAACACATTTAGAGGCGGTTTTACGCGGAATTACAAACCGCCTCAATATTATTAAAAAAACGAGAGCGGTTATCTTAATCCGCCTCCAAAACCGCCTCTAAAACACATTTAGAGGCGGTTTTAGCGGCGGAATTACAAACCGCCTCAATATTATTAAAAAACAGAGGCGGTTATCTTAATCCGCCTCTAAATGGAACCTATAGAGGCGGTTCCTAAGGCGTTTTTGCCCAAAAATCTGAATCATTCCGAGGCTGTTATTATAAACCGCCTCTAATTTACATTTAGAGGCGGTTGGGAGGCGCGATGGCGGAACCACACTCACAAAAAGTTTAGAATATATATATTTAGAACGAATCTTGTTACAACTTGTTTCGATAGTGTCGTTTGTTACATTATCACCCAACACACCAAGAGGTGCCGGTTCGAACCTTCCCTTTTCCTTTTAGATCCCTTTTTCATTTTCGAGGCGGTTCGAAAACCGCCGTGAATCATATTCGAGGCGCGGTTGAAAACCGCCTGCGAAACCGCCTCTCGAATGATATTCAAAGGCGGTTCGAAAACCGCCTCGAATGATATTCGAGGCGGTTCGTAAAACCGCCTCGAATTATATTTTGAGGCGGTTGTACCAGCCAAATGTTCCTTCAAACCGCCTCGCTTTGGCTCCCGACGGTGGTAACTTGACGTTTTTCAACCGCTTGTGCAATTAGAGGCGGTTTGAACCGCCTCTAAATGCTCCTAAAACTGCCTCCATTTACTAATTTTCTTGTAGTGCATGGAGGATACAGACATTGGCTCTTTAACATTATCTTGTTTCCTAGATGAGTGAAAGAAAAAGAATGCGCGTGGAAATTTACTATGCAATAATGCAAAGTCTATGATCATAAAGCCTTTCACATGGTATATAAAATAGTATGACAATTTCAAGGTAGTTTAGAGAAAATAGCAGTTTCATCCTAATACGTAGAGTATTTCTCAATTTATCTATATTGATGATTTTAAAATTTAGTTTTCTTTAGAGAATTTCCAAAATAAGCCATCACATGAAGTATTTAATAATATTATCGTTCATATTATATACTTAATTTTGCATATGTTTTCTTTCATGCCTTAATATTGATCTGGTAAGTAACTACAAGCCTTATGTACAAAACATAGAAATAAAATCATATCTTTCTTACATTAACCTTATAACCTAATCCAGGTTAAATTTGGCCCAAGTAGGCTTTGTTAAATTTAGTTCAGGTTTTTTATTGACCACGTTGTATTCAAAATCTTAATTCGTACAGGATGGCCTCAAATAAGAGGATACTAGTACCGTTAAAAAAAAAAAAAAAAAAAAAAAAAAAATCGAACCTTGCCCAAACATAATTAAAAAATGTTTTTAAAATTCGGGGCCTGAACCGGAACAAATATAATTTCTTAAGGCAAATTTAAAATAGCCAAGAGTTTAATTCAATTTAGACTAACTAGAGTTGGATGTAGCGGAAGGAACTAGCCCCTCAGAACATAACAAGCCAAAGTTCAAATCCTATTGGAAGAAGTGCCCTCATTTAGTGTTCTACAATATCTCATACTGAATTGCCTTCGATAGAGACACATATGCTTAATTAGCTTTAAAAAACAATAAAATTCAATTCAATTTAGAATTTTATCAAGGTTAAGCTCGTTTTTTCTTGACAGCCAAGCTCAAGTGCAAATATTACTTTAGGGAAATTTTTGGTCATGTACTTCGATGACATATAGGTCTATAGCAAATCAAGGGCTAAACACTTAATCAACCTACCCAAATACTCCTTCCTGCCAAATCATGTAGTCTTCCTTCTTGGATTTGTCATCTTGGAGCAAGGTTTGTCTGCTAGTCCTGAAAAGGTTAAGGCCATCCTAGAATGGTCTTAGCCAAAGAACTTACAATAAGCACAAAGTTCCCATTGCTTGACATCATTTTATAGATTCTTCATATGGGATTTTAGCACCATTATGACCCTATCACTAACTCCTTGAAGGGGGGCAAATATAACTGGACTCCTGCAGCATCAAAGACATTTCAGACCATCAAGGAGAAGCTTTTGTTGGCCCCAATTCTTGCATTGCCTAATTTTGATCAGTGCTTTGAAGTTTCCTGTGATGCTTCCAGTGTGGGAATAAAAGCTGTTCTAAGCCAAGAAGGTCACCCCGTAACCTTCTTTAGTGAAAAGCTTAATGAAGTAAAACAAAATACTCCACCTTTGACAAGGAGTTCTATGCCATTATCCAATCATTAGAGCATTGGAACTACTCTGCCTCCTTCCCCAATAGTTTGTTTTGTACTCAGATCATCAGGAACTTAAGTTTATGAGCTTGCAAAGGCATCTAAGTGCCAAACATGCCAAGTGGTTTAATTCCTCCAAGAATTTACTTTTGTGGTCAAACATCGAGCAGGAGTCGAGAACAAAGTAGCTGATGCCTTGAGTAGGAGAGTGCATGTTCTGAATACTATGACAGTTAGTGTTGTGGGTTTTGAGCGGTTAAAGGATGAATATGCTTCTTGCCCTAACTTTGGACTTATTTATCAAGAGATTAGCAATGGAAGCCGTCGCAACCATGCTGACTTTTTAATCGATGATGGCTATCTGTGTCGTGGTTCTAGACTATGCTTCCTCCTCGTACTTCAATCTGCAACTTCCTCATTTGGGAGTTACAAGCGGGAGGCTTAGCAAGACACTTTGGCATCTAAAAGACTACAGCCTTAGTGGAACATAGGTTCTATTGGCCCTCCCTTAAGCATGATGCACCCCAGAAAGGGGAAAAAATGCACTTTAAAAAAAATATTTATAAAAAATACCATTCTAGAAAAAACACCCCACACACACACACACATATTTATTATTATTTTTATTTTATTTTTTTGCTCAAGAAAAGACCCCTATATATTCAATAGCTTAAAATGTTGAGTTAAAATTCGTATCATGTTCACTTCTATAAATTTTGTTAAGTGGAAGGACCTAGAGTTAGATTATAGATCTAAGCTAGTCAAGGTAGAGAACGATTGTTGTCATAAATTAAAGGGTTAAGGTGTAAAAATGCACATGTGCTTTACCCTGAGGAGCGTATAACACCACGTGCTTTTTTTTGGTGCAAAAATACACATGCGGTTATGGAATAGGTGCAAAAATATCATCACCGTTTAACTAGTGTAACTGACGATATTTTTTATGTGGGCCCCACCCTATTTTTTTTAAAAAAATGCCACAGCTTTTTTAAATTTCCCTTGCTACCCCTTAGCTCTTCGATCCCTATCGTCTCTCTTCACCCCCATTTGCTTCTCAGCAGCGGCAACATCCTCAACTAGCAGCGACGGCGCACCCTCGACCAGCAGGGACAGCAGCACCCACCACCAGTGGCGAGGGTTCATTCCTATTGAACAAAAGCCATCAATTTATACTGAATGTTCTAGGATTTTCATCACAAGTTAGCGTCGACTGGTATTGTGACGATGACAAATCATCAGCGGATTATTTCCTGCTAAAATCGATTTCCTCTGTTTCTTTCACGCGATTATTTCCACCGGAAAATGAGAGCTAACGTTTTGGGATCATGCAATTTCTAGGATGGGATTATTTTGCGCGATTATTTCCTGCCGAAATCGATTCCTTTGTATCATCTTTCTTTGAGTTCTGAATGGGATTTTTCTTGAATTACGAAACGATCGAAGAAGGGAAAAAATGCGTAAGTCTTTCAAGGAGGATTCCCTCAAAGCTCTCGAAGCTGATATCCAGTTCGCCAATACCCTGTAATTTCTTCTCCCTCCCTCACCCACTTTGCCTTTGTAATTTAAATAAGAATTTTGTTTTATTGATATGCATGTTGTATTATTTGATTTTGGATGTTATACTGAATGAGAATTTTCTGTGACTTTGAGGAAGATGATGAATTGGTGGTCTCTTGTATTGTTTTATTTTTTCTGTAAGTTGGAATACCCTCTATAGAAGAGGATTTATGCTTCTGATTCGATTCTTTGAGACTGTGATTTATTTGTGTCAATTTTTACTGGTTTGGATATCGTAATCAGCATATTTGTTCCAGGATCCTGATCTATTTGATTTTTTGGCCGTTCATCTATTTGAAGTTAGAACTGTACCGTGATGAATTGCTAGTCTCTTGTATAAATGGATGGGGATGGGGAGATTTTTTTGTTTGAGTTAGGGGTATTTTAGTATTTTCAAATAAAAAATAAACGGATGTTATCTTGCAGTGACTTTTACACCTATTCCATAACCACGTATCGCGTTTTCGCACCTAAAAAAAAGCGTAGTGTTGACGCTCCCGAAGGTAAAACGCGTATGTATTTTTGCACTTTACTCTAAATTAAACAAGGCTAAATTGCGCACATGGAATTCATTCACTCGTTCACAATCCTTAAGCCATCATTAACCCTGATTCTCTGGCCTTTGTTTAGGTTTTAAAAAATCATAACAAATTATGTCGGCCAAATTACAAAATAAATCATTTCAACAATGGAGTTTTAATTATTATTTTTTAAATAATGGATAGATTTACAAACAAACAGTAGTATTTGGATTAATTTATTTTAAATAATTGTGTATTATACCAGATAAATATAAATATGCCAAATGTAGAAGTAATTTTTCCTTAACTATCAAATACCCATTCAAAGCAAAATCAAAATTTCCCACTCCTAACCATCAAGCGCTTTAATCGACTAGCTGTTGGTCGTTCTAGCATAATCAGTAACCTCATATTTGATCTCACAGTATGTAGCCGTGATAATTACTTGAAGGTAATGAGGTTCCCCCATTGTAGTTGCCTGTGTGTGGATAAATCCTAAAAAATAAAAAATCAATTAGTTCCCACTCATATCTTCTTCAAGGGATATCCTGAAGAAATTGTGCTATATTTCTTTTCTCTGTTTTTTAATTTTATTTTATTTTTTTCATGAGTCTCTGGAATTAAGTAATCAATCACTGTGTGACAAATACTGAAATAGACACATATTTTCATCAGAATTCATTTGAGCTATTAAATAACTTCAAAGGCTGTCCCACAATTATTAGGGATCAAAGTCTGTGAAGTTTCTCACACGCTCAGAAAAGTTACATCCTTCTGCCCGTGTCAAATTTTCCAATAATTTGTCTGATTGATTGGAAAATTTGAAGGAAAGAAGCATTCTGGGAAAAATAAATCAGGGTGGAATCGTGAACAATTTATCAACATATCTATACATATACATCATACTTTTGGGGTCAAGTCGTCATTGTTTGGCTTGGCCACCGAAAAAAGTTAAATCTCCTTTGCGCGTCCCTGTTAACTTTTTCAATAATTTATGAGATTGATTGGGTGATTTTAAGGAAAGAAGCGCAGGAAAAAAATAAATCAGGGAGGAATCCTAAACAATTTGAGAAAAATTATTGTGTACCCGCGTAAACAACCCAATCATTAAAATTTTCTTTGAGTTGTCAAAATGCAAGTTAGACCTTTTATTATTTCCTAGATCGAATTTTGTCACCGCTGAATTTTTAGCTCGTTGTGAGACTTTTCAATGATTAATTGCTAATGTAGAAGTGCACATAATATTCTCAATAATTTATGAATGTATATATATATGCATATATCCTAGTTCTTTTATGGACTATTGGCATGTAATCTAAACATAAAGTTCTGTTTGAACTCAAGTTTCCAAAACAAATTTTAGACACTTATTTAGAAGTTTTTAGAAGTCTCTCTTAAGGCGAATCTATTTTCCTCTTACTATGCTGCTTTTGGGTTTGGCTTCCCACCGCCTTAATATCCTCTTCCATCCACGGCCTAGATCTCGGCCGTTGAATTGAAGATTAGATGGCTAAGATTTATTTTCAGAATTTACCGCATGCGGTAATAATTTGCCTATTTTTCCGTAGCGGACGGTCCACCGCGGTGGATCATAGCCGCTCCCGCTGCTTTTGCCAACAAAAATCCTATTAACTTGAGTCCATTCGGAACTCAAATATTTTTATTCTCTAATTACATTTAAAAAATGTAATATTACTACTAGAAAAAGGAATCGCACTTTTTTTTTAAAAAAAAATAATATTTATTGAGAAATACAATTCTTATTGTTTTTAGCCTAGTTCTTAAAATTAATCAATCACTGCTCACTCCAATATCAATATATTTAGGATTTTAAATTTATTTTAAAATAACATGTATATTGGAAGTTTCCACTCCACCAATGTTTCAAATTCTCGAGAGTGTGGGAGGAGAACTTTTTTTAATTACTTTTGTGTTTTTACAGAAGACCACTCTCACATATTTATCTCATAAAATTAAAAGTCAAATATTTAGTGTTAAATCCAAACACAAACATATTATTGTTGTTAAAATGTTGGCTCTTTAATATGATCTTTTTCCACAACCGTGTGAAAGAAAATGAGTGCGCGTGGAAACAGTACTATGTAATAATACAAAGTCTATGATCATAAAGCCTTTCACCCATAATGTCTGTAACTTTAAAGTTATATTGTTTAATATCATTTTGTCATTTTTTCTTCACAGCCAAACTTTGATCCTAGAGCCTAAATTTGTTATATTTATGATGGATTATCGAGGACTCTAAGGGTCTATTTGGCAGGAGGGGAAATGGAGGGGAAGGGAGGAGACATAATATTTTTAAAAGTTGGATTTAAAATAAAGGGGAGGTCTTTGTAATTTAGAGTAAATAGAAGGGATGCCTTTGTAATTTACTCTTATTTGTTTCCGATTCTGGTTATGGCTCTTTTGAGTGAAGTCGGAGGTTTTGGTTTTTTGTTTTACTAGAGGCGATGATAGTTTAACCCTCATGTATCTTGTCTATAAATACATGGCCTTGCGTTGTTTGTTTACTCACACTGACATCTCTATCTGCAACATAATCAAGGATGAAGGTAGATACGAGGTTTGTTGTTGGTTGTCTTGTGGTTTTGGTGCATTATTGCGGGGCACATGCAGCTAGGAACACTACTGTGAAGTGCAGAGAGAAAGAAAGACTCTCACTTTTTTCTCTCAAACGTGGCTTTGTAGATCCCAAAGGCTGCCTCTCTTCTTGGGGAAGTGCAGCGAACCAGACAGATTGTTGCACTTGGTATTGTGTTTCTTGTGACAGCCGAACGGGCCATGTGGTTGGACTCTCTCTTTCTTATTGCAATTTGAAAGGTACAATCTCTCCATCATTGGCTGAATTGCATCATTTGACTAATCTGGACCTTAGTTCAAATAATTTCACTCCAACTCAATTCCCAACCTTCATTCTTTCTTTAAAGAGATTACAAGTTCTTGATCTCGCTGGTACAAATTTGAAAGGAAACATACCTCTCAATTTGGGATATTCTTTTCCCCACTTGCAATTACTAGTCCTGACGGGAAACCAGCTTGAAGGTGGCATACCCAAATCCTTGGCTATATGCAGCCTAATAGAAATGTCTCTACATAGCAACTCCTTAAGTGGCCAATTAGATGACTTTTTGGCCTCATTCAGCCACTGTGACAACGTATCACTACAAGACCTAGACTTATCTTACAATCAATTTACAGGATCAATACCTAATCTTTCACATCTCTCATTATTGGGAAGTTTACATCTCAACAACAATCAACTCAATGGAACTCTAAATGATGGCATTGGATTGTTGTCAAATCTATGGGAGTTAGACATTGGTCATAATTTCTTGCAGGATGTCATATATGAAACTCATTTCTTGAGACTCTCTCAGCTAACAAGCTTGTCCTTGTCATTTAATGATCTGACATTTAAAATCAGCTCTGACTGGATTCCCCCTTTTCAATTATACATCATTGAATTAGCGTCATGTAAGTTGGGTCCAGACTTTCCAATATGGCTTCGAACCCAAAAGTCATGTTTTTACTTGGATATTTCAAATGCTGAAATTTCAGGTTCGATCCCAAGCTGGTTTTGGAATTTGACGGCACTTGGAGACATGAACCTCTCACACAACAAAATTACTGGGGAAATGACAAATTTTCAATTCCAGAATAATCTTTTCAATTTGGATTTCAGCTCAAATTTGTTGGAAGGTTCAATTCCATCAAGTTTATCACATAAAGTGGCAACAATGTTGGATTTATCTAACAATAAATTCACAGATGCTAGCACTTTATTATGTCCCAACAGGATGGTGGGATTATTTTTGTTAGATCTCTCAAGCAATCAATTATCTGGAGTGCTTCCAGATTGCTGGAAATACTTTGAATCATTGCTCTTTCTTTCTGTTGCAAACAATAGCCTATTTAGAAAAATTCCAATGTCAATGGGTTCATTGATAAGCATACAATCCTTACAATTAGGATTCAATAAATTTTCTGGTGAATTACCTTTGTCTTTGAATAAATGCACGAAGCTACAGGTTTTTGATGTTGTCCAAAATAATATTTCGGGATTAATACCAAGTTGGATTGGGGATGGACTTAAGCAGCTACGTGTCCTTATTTTGAGATCCAACATGTTCTTTGGAAGTTTGCCCCCCAATATTTGTAATCTCTCTCAACTTTAAATTCTTGATCTTTCTGTGAATAATATCTCTGGAAGTTTGCCAAAATGCCTCAATTGTCTTTACGCCATGGCAAAGCAAACGAATGTTGATGCAACAATAATGGTTGATCCTCTCTTTCTCCCGAAAGAGGACATCGCTACACTGATATGGAAAGGTAAGGAGTCCAAATACCAGAGTATATTGGGATTAGTTAAAAGTATTGATCTCTCTAGTAACATTTTAATAGGAGAAATTCCAAGTGAACTAATGGATCTTCTTGGATTGGTTTCCTTAAACATTTCAAGAAATATGTTCAGCGGACAAATCCCTGCCAACATTGGACAACTAAAGTCATTGGACTTTCTTGATTTGTCACGAAACCACTTGGCAGGACACATCCCTTCTAAACTTTCACAAATAGATCGTCTTAGTGTGATGGATTTATCATACAACAATTTGTCAGGAGAAATTCCTCATAGCACTCAACTTCAGAGCTTCGATCCCTCTGCTTATACGGGAAATGCTCATCTATGTGGTGCTCCACTTCCAAAATGTTCCACAAAGGCAACACAAGATCATCCACCAAATGATCAAACTTCTCAAGAAGATGAACAATTTTTTAGTCAAGGTTTCTTCATCAGCTTGTCAGTGGGATTTAGCACGAGGATTTTGGGGAATTTGCAGCTTGATATTTCTCAACAAATCCTTCAGATATGCCTACTTTAGGTTGGTGAATGACATATACAACAAAGTCTACGTGGTCGTTGTTATAAACATGGCCAAATTGTGCAGGTGGAGGAGATCACTTTCAACTTGAAGGTAATTAATAAATGTCTTTATTGCTCATATGTATGTGTTCACAACATCAGCCTCCTCCCTTTCTATCTTTCTTTTTGCAGTGAATTGATAATTGCTTCTCACTTATAGTTGGTATACCAAGATGATAAGATATAATCTTTCGTAGGGTATTACCCAAAAACAAAAAGAAAAAAAAAAGATTTCAAAAGCTGTTTTGGCCTCAATTAAGTTAACTAACTATAAAAAAATATTTCAAGTCTAGCCAATTACAAAATAAAACTTTCCATACGCATGTTATGGTTTTCTTGCTAAAAAAATCGATTTTAAAAAAGAAGTATCCTAGCTATATAACTAACAAGTTGATTCAATTTGTTCTGTATATTATGTAGTTGTTTCCTGGAGCTGCTGTTGCTGCATAGAGCTGTCACCGTGAAGGGCCAGGGCCTAACAGGGCCGGCCCTCCAGGGCCCGGAGTAAGAAAAACACCTGTTTTTCAAAGCCCGGCTCGAGAGCACCAGGGCCAAGGCCGGCCCGCAGGGCCCGAAAATTACTATTTCAAATTTTAACTATTTTTCCTCCACTTTTTTTTTAAAAATATAATTAGTAAATTACAACATGAATCATCTAATAAATAAGCACAGTCACTAATTCATAATCAAAAGCAAACTATGTTCACAAATAACTCATATAGAACATAAAAAACATATCACTTAGCGACATTAGTACAATGACTATTATTGTCGTCATCTTCGTCACTATCATTAATTTTAACGACATTTGATTGTTTTTCACTTTGAGTAATAGCCTCTGGCTCATGAGTAAGAATATCATGAAATTCTTCTCCCGCATCATGAACACATCCATAATCTTTATTTGCAACAAATAATAAATCAAATCATAAAATTAGAGTATAGTATTATGTATTTGTAGTTAAATGGATAAATAACTCTATAACAAATACAATATATACATATATATATATATATATAAATTTAAAAAGGAAAAAAAACTACGGTGAAAAGTGCAAAGGCGCTGAGGCCCTCGAGGGAACCCGGCCCGTTTAAGCCGAGGCCCGTCGAGCTAATTTCAAATATCTCGTCCATTTTTCAAGCCCCTTAAAGGGCCGGGGCTTAAACGGCGGCCCGATGGGCACTGGCCCGTTTGACAACTCTAATGCTGCATATGGGTGCCTGATCTGCTTATTTCATCTTAATTTCAGTTGAACTACAAATAAGCCGTTTTCTTTATGCTTTTGTTGTATAACATTGCCGTCAAAGTAAGTGTTTTGCTCTGCGTGGTTAGTCATAGAAATAGTTGTTGGATGCTTTCATATTTTGGGGTTAGTTTGCAAAAATGATTGAACTGTAATATAGTAGTTAATTAAATGCACGTATATTTATTATATATGTGTGTTGTGGAGGTCAAATATATTCATAGGAATGAGTTTGATGTTCAGTTGTTAGATATTGTTTTCAGCTTCAATATCGCTAATTCATTAATGATAATTATTGAAGTCTCTGATTAAATTCTTCCAAAAAGAACGTGAAGCTTCTCACACGGCCAGGGAAGTTAAGTCCTTTTCGTTTTAAAAGTCTTCGAAATCTTTCTTACAGCATTTCCACTTTCTTGTTACTGAGTCGTTTTTGGCGATAAAAATCCACTTGGCTTGTATACATTTGGATCACAACTATTTTAACTTGACATATACATGTAACTAAAAAGGTATTGTTAATTACTACCCCAGAAAGAAAACACACATTTTCTTAAACAATATTTATAAAAATACTCCATTCGTCCTTATATATAAGAGTCTTTCAATGGAATCGTGAGATTCTAAAAAATATTTAAATGTAATTAAATATAATAATTATATAGGAAATTTAACTTTTTTCTCAAAAATGTCCCTATTTATGAATGAGTGAGAGAGAGTAATAATGAGAAAATGATGAAATAGAATGTATGTAGTATAATAATTAATTGAGGACAAAATAGAAAAAAGTGCATTTATTATTGAGACAAATAAAAAAAAAAAAAATAAAAAAAAAATCTTATATTTAGGGACAAGCTCATTAAAAAAAAAAAAAAAAAAAAAAAAAAAAAAAAAAAAAAAAAAAAAAAAAAAAAAAAAAAAAAAAGACTCTCATATATAGAGACGAAGGAAATATCATTCTAAAAAGACACCATATGTTCAATATCTTGAAATTGAGTTAAGATAATAGTATCATGCATGTTCACTTATTTGGTTACATTCTCACCCAACTTTCACAATTACACGGTCTTAGCATGACCGACTTATCTTTTAATTTTAAATTTATTAGGGGTATAAAATAGAAATCTGAATTTTTGGACAACTTTAATGATACAACAAAATTGTTTTTAGTTCCTGAAATTAGTTGAAGTAACTTGTATTAAAAACCACAGAGAGTAATTAAAAATATAACTCGTTTCTAAAAGATTTTTTTGTCCACAATATAAGTTACTTAGAATTAATGTTTATTTATAATTTTGCTTTTGTTGACATAATAATGAAAAAATATTTTTTTCTCTCTGTTTTAAAACTTTATTTATTCTTTTCTCTTTCCTTCAAAATTTCATTTAATATGGATAAATTTAGGAAACAAAATTCTAATTAAGATATATTTAATAAGTTAACTGTCATTCTTTTTTTAAGTTTTGATGAATTATTTAATTATTTGAAAGTTACTTATACTGTAGAGGGACACCGGACTACTCACTACTATTGTATCAGATAGGGATGTAAAGTTTGTGAGCTACTCCTGGAAAACCCTCAAGCTCTTCGGTACGCAATTAAAGTTCTCCTTTTCCTTCCACCCTCAAATTGATGGTCAAACTAAAGTGACCAATCATAGCCTAGGTGACTTGCTTAGGAGCTTATTAGTTGGCAATAAACTAGAAACTTAGTATTCAATCTTGTTAACAGCAGAATTTATTTATAATAATTCGGTCAACCGGTCCATTGGTAAGAGTCCATTTCAAATAGTTCTAGGGTACAACCCCAAACAGCCCGTTGACCTTATGCTTATCCCTCTCGCCACCCATACCTCTGAATCCACATAAGCTTTTGCACAACGTCTTCACACTATTTCATGTTGAGGTCAGGCGCATGTTACCCTTGAACAATAATGAATATAAGCTAGCTGCCGATGCCCACCGCCGTCATTAGGAGTTTGAGGTGGGAGATTTCGTCATGGCTCGAATATGCCTAGAGTGTTTCCCAAAAAGTCATTCAAAAAGTTACCTGCTCGTGCTTCTAACCAATTTGCATTACTCAAAAGTTGGGACCAAATGCTTATTTATTAGAGTTACCTCTAGATATGTCTATTAGTTCATGGGTTAAGGTGCAAAAATACTCATGTGGTTTACCCTCAGGAGCGCCCAACACCAAGTACTTTTATTAGGTGCAAAAGTGAACTACGTGGTTAAGAAAATGGTGCAAAAATCCCATCTGCTGTTAATGATGAAGATGTTGACTGTTAAATTGAAATGTTTGACTGACAGTGCTGATGTGTACACTGAAGTGGAGTTTGTAGAAGCCGCTAACTGGGAAAGAGGGTGCATATGAGGATAATAATTCTCCCTTCAATTTTTCTTGCTCTCTCAAGATCTTTTCCAGTTCAACCACACTAGTTCCCCGTTTTGAATCATTGAATGTTTCTACTGTTTCTTCATCCCTAAACTCCAAACCCCAAAAGAACCATCGCCGCCTTGCCATTACTCCCATAGCCACACCCGCCACCGCCGATGCCACCGCCACCACTACCACTATTACTGCTAAACATGACTATAACAACCATCTGTATATATATCTGAATCTGTTTGTCTAGTTTGTTTGAATAAACAATTCCATATTTAAAAATTCCAGTACTGATCAAATCCGAGGTGTAACATCCCCAATTTTCATGTAAATTAAATTAATGGAATACAAGAATTTTTCACCAAGTAGTATTAGTCGATGATATTTATTTTTCTGACAGGATATATTAATTATGGGGAAATAAGGTGGAATTATCGGAAAATATGGCTATTAAATTTGGTTATGGATAAATTGAGGTAAATAATGTCAAAGAAGCTAAATATATATTTTACCTCATTAATTATTTATTATCTTCGTCCAGAAGAAGAGAAATAAGACATCATGTTATAGTACAATATAAGGACTTAAGAAGAGATGGAAGTATACTAGAAGGCAATAGAAGAGCACACAGAATATATTCTTTTTCCCCCATATTTTCTTCCTTGGCGTCAGAAGTGCAAAAAAGAAGAGCAGGTAAAGTTGATTTAGTCTAGGTGTACTCATGGAGCTAGGAGTAAGGATGGATGGAACAAGATATTTAATGAAGTAAGGGGAGGGAGATATGCACGTGATACAAGCAAGGAAAGCAACACAAAAATTATTTTTTCAACAAATCCCATGTGCTGGACGTGTGAAGGTGGGAAATCATGTGAATGAGAAACATTTTTTTTGTTTCCAACTCCTTTCAACCGCCAGCTGGATGAGTGATAATGATGTGACATTTCAATATTAATTGAAGAAAGAAGTAGTTGAGGAAGTGAAGGGAGAACAAATGAAGAATATATATATATATATATATATATATATATAATATAATTTCTCCTATATTTTCCTTGCATCCGGACGTGAGATGGAGTAAGTTAAATAAGATTATTGATTGGACAGTACATATTAATGAAGAAAGGAGGGGAGGGTGCACGTTGTACGGATAAGGGAAAAAAAATGTTGTACTTAACTACTTATCACTCCCTCAAAACCGCTGGACCAGAGAGGAAAAAGAGATGTGAAGGAGAAGTCAATTCAACATTAATTAAATAAGGAAGGAGTTTCTTAAAAATCTTGACTTTCAAGAAAGGAAGTAGAGGAAGGTGAAATAAATATCCAAAGACCTTAACTTCCTCTTGGATGTTTAGCTTTGCGCACCTTGTATCTCCTTCTTAGTCTCTGATCTCCCTCTCCTCTTCTTCTTCTCAGACACGTCCAACGATCAAAAAGCGAGGAGATGAGTTTCTTAAATAAATCTTCAAGGTTTATGTTGGTCTCCTTTTGCCTCTGGATCTCCCAACGTCATTCTATAGAGCAGAAAATGTGTTTTCTCAAATTTGAGTCGGTAGTGAATGAGTTTTCTTAGAATCGAGCTGGCAGCGATTATGGTTCAGTGAAAGTGCGGAGAATATTGTTTTGTGTAATTATGAAAATGTACTGCGACCACAGAGACCTTCGAATATGAGGAAATTTGAAATGTTGAGTATAAGACAACATAGTAAGCAGTGACCTGACTGTCATCACCGTTGTATTGAAACGAAAAGTGGTGCAATTGGTGGCTATGTTAACACAGAAACATAAATTGATAAGACGGTCTAGAAATCTAAATCAGTTAAGTCAGATAGTAATTGTCAACAACAGTTCTAAGCAAAAGGAAAATAGTCTAAGAGCTTCAATTGAAGAAGCTCAGACATGAGACAGACGAGCAGAGGCTCGGGGCAATAAGACCCGATGTGTAAAATTACATGGGTCGGTGCCCTTGGGCCATAAGACCTGTATACCTAGCATTGTATTTGTTGCCTAGTGTGATGATTTTGGACCAGAGTGTCCACAGTATGTCTTAAGGCTAGCATAGTATTCAGACTGTACTAAGCTGTAGTCGAGATGCCATGGCACGAGAATGATTTACTAGGCAGCAAGGCCTGAATGTCCAGCATTGTGATAATATGTTGAGCCAGAAAATGGGCCGTAAGGCAGAATGTATAAGGCAGTGTAATTAAGTGCTGTAAGGATAGTCAAGAGGAGAATAGTTTGAGTGCTAAAACGAGGGAAAACTCAGATGCAAGATATCTTGCCAAGTCCATACGAGAAAAGATCAAGCGGGAAGAAATAGCAGAATGTGATATCCCACCGAGTTGTTTGATCCGATTCAAGGAACGAATTTATGTGCCGTCTAGAGATGATTTGAGATAGAAAATTCTAGTCGAAGCTCACAAGAGCAAGTACACTATTCATCCAAGTGCAGTCAAGATGTATCGAAAATTGAAAATTGCAATTTTGGTGGCCTGGAATGAAGAAGGAAATATCAGAGTATGTGGCTAGACGTTTGACTTTCCAGAAGATTATGATTGGGCACCAACAACCAGGAGGACTCTTACAGGGATTGGAGATTCCCGAATGGAAATGGGAGATTGTAACCATGGATCTGGTAGTGGGTCTACCCAGGATCAGGCATTTGGATGCAATTTGGGTAATCGTTGACCGACTCACTAAGTTTGCTCATTTCTTCCTGTCAGTGTCAATTACTCTCCCAAGAAGCTGGCAGAGATTTATATTCGAGAAATAATTAGTCAGGCACTTGTGCAGCCTTTGCAATCTCTTATCGAGATACTCCCCCTTACGCACTGTAAGGATACAATCGGTTTCCCACTCAAGATCACCCAATCTTGAGTAACCCTCGGATAGAATGTTTATAGATAAATCTTCTCTCTCAGAAGTGTATGAATAAACACTGAAGTACATAATCGTTCATCTCACTCTCTACTATAAACCATATGAATATTGAGAAATAGAGAGTGTGAACTATGGACGGTGACGTAGTAAAACCATTTCGTTGGCTTCGTCGATTCGTTCATCAATCGTCGTCACTCCTTCTAGTTTGAAGACTTCACAATTTATAGGTTATTGTGTTTCGACCGTTGGAGAAGCTTGAAGATTAATCATTGTGACTCATGAATATAGCCGTTAGACAGATGAAGCTTCGCTGGTCACAATCACCGTTGCTGACTTCGTTCTTCATAAACATTCTTTATTCCATTTTTCTTGACCGTTGATAGATAGCATTTATTGCATGCGCAGACGGAATATCAGAAGTTGCTTTACTTTGATCGGACAAGTGGTTATCGAGGATATCACCAGTTTTGGTAGCTGCATTTAATACGCCTGACACAAGATTTGCTTTATTCAAATATGTTGTTAACTTGTGATTAAATCACCTGAGACTCATTAACAAGCTTGTTAAAAGCATTTGGTAATAACAATAAGTAATAAGCAAAAGAAATAGAGTTGCTTTCATTGATTTGAGTTTTACGAGAACGGTGATTTGAAAATAGAGGTTACTTTGCTCGAGCAAGACCATGAATATGCTCGGGCAACAGTATAGAAGATGTGTTTGAAAAATATTGGAATTGCACAGTGCTTCCAGCAAGAGTTCAAGATTGCTTGGGCAAGCTTCCTAAGAATGGTCACTTATCGTTAATGCTCAAGCACCACTCAAAGATGTGCTCGGGCAAGCAATTCTGAAGCATTTTCAAATATAATGGTTTGTCACTGATGCTCGAGCAAGCCAAAAGTCTTGCTTGAGTAAGCCCCAAACAGAGATGGGGATAGTCATTTTACCGACGTTGCTCGAGCATGATGCTCAAGCAAGCCATTTTGCATGCTCGGGCATACTTCATTCGGAGGCAATAAACATAGATAGAGTAATCCTGCTCGAGCATATATTTACCTCTCGCTCAAGCAACTCCTTTCTCTTGCTCAGGCAAGCCTTTCCCACTTCGTCATTTTTTCTGCTTGATACGCTAATGCTCGAGCAAGGGTTTTTAGTCTGCTCAAGCATAACTCTTAATTTTGAATTCCTTCTTCTGAGCTTGACGATGCTCGGGTAATCCAAATTCCTTGTTCGAGTAGGCTGCCTTTGAGTGTCCCGGCTACTATGACTTGTCATTGACTTTCAAAACGCAATAGTATTGGCGTACAAGAGTCAATTTTTAGTGAGTGTAACATCTTCGATATAGCTCCAAATTTGGCAAACCACCCATGCTCATAAATCACTTTAAGTCTTCTTTCCAATGCAAGAAGAATCAGCTCCAAACTCATTGTAGTTCGTCCATTATCATCAGATGAATGGAGGTTGTTCTTGACCAGTGTTTTTTGCAGCATCCTAAACTGACTGTCAACTTCAAAACCTCATATCTCCTTCAATTGATCTTTTATTTTCGTTTTCTTGATAGTTTTGGAAAGGTATGTGAGTCTAGTTTCAAATGGCACTAGTTTCATCTTATTTGGATTTTTCGTTTGTGAGATACACTCAACATACCGAAGCTTGGTCTGGTTTGTGATGTTGATTTTTGTTGCAACTTCCAAAAATTGTAGCTCTCTCATCTGAACTCATTTGGGCTTGAATTTTATATCATAATGATGCATTGGGAGTCTAGTTTTATACAAAATTGGTTTCACCTCAATCGGGCTTCTGGTTTGAGAGATATCATCGAATTACCAGAGGTAACCTGAAACAGAGCTGAATAGAGTAGCTGAAACACGTTGTTGCTCGAGCATGACACTCTTTTGTGCTCGAGCATGACACTGTTTATACGAGAATAAGAGTTGGAACTGCTGAAAAACATTGTTGCTCGAGCATGGCATTTTTTGTGCTCGAGCATGAGCGGATTTAGGCGTGAATAGGAGCTGGAAATGTACCATGCTCGAGTATGACATTGTTGTGCTCAAGCATGACTTCATGAATGCAATTGTAGCTTATTTTAACTCTGAATTGAACTATTTCAACTTCCATATCATCACGAAGACTTCTAGAATCAATCTAAGAACTTGTATAATGATTTTCTCATTCCATTTAGCAAGTTCTTGTTTCTTTCTTCTCTTCTCTTGATTATTCTTCATAATTCAACTCTTTCTTTTTCCTTTGGACTCATCATTCTCTGCAAATTCTACCTTCTTCAATATCTCCTCTTCTTCTTGATTATTCCCAAAATAATTTGATAACTTCTTGCTTCCTTGGACATTCTTTGCAATTTCTTCTTTCCATAACCTCTTATCTCCTTCTTGATTAATCTCTATAATTCAACTTAGACTAATCTACATTAAATATATAGTAATTAGTCAATGTATATTTTATAAAATTTTTGCTCTGAATAATGGCATCTATATAAGACATCATCAAAACTAATCATATCCAACATTATGCAGATAAGAGAATGAGACCTCTCGAGTTCGAGGTAGGTGATCATGTGTTCTTGAAGATATCTCTGGTTACTAGAGTGGGAAGAGCCATAAAACGTAAGAAGTTAAGTCCTTGATATATTGGTCCTTTCAAAATATTGGCGAAACAGGGACCTGTAGCTTATCGGTTAGCATTGCCACCAACTCTGAGTAAATTGCATGATATTTTCCATGTCTCTCAGTTGAAGAAATACCAACCAGACCCAGAGCATGTCCTTGAGTATGAGGATGTTGAGGTACAAGAAGATCATACTTTTGCTGTAGAGCCGGAGCGATTATCGATTATCAAGAAAAGCAGCTCAGGTGTAAGAGTATCCCTTTTGTAAAGGTGGTTTGGAGAGGGTTATTTGCTAGAAAAGCGACATGGGAAACGGTTGAGGATATGAAAGAAAAATACCCAGAGTTTATGTCTAGGAGAATAATAAATGTATAAACAAATTTCGAGGACTAAATTTATTTTTACGAAGGAAGAAATGTAACATCCCCAATTTTCATGTAAATTAAATTAATGGAATACAAGGATTTTTCACTAAGTAATAGTAGTCGATGGTATTTATTTTTCTGACAAGATATATTAATTATGGGGAAATAAGGTGGAATTATCGGAAAATATGGCTATGAAATTTGGTTATAGATAAATTGAGGTAAATAATGTCAAAGAAGCTAAATATATATTTTACCTCATTAATTATTTATTATCTTCGTCCGAAGAAGAGAAATAAGACATCATGTTATAGTACAATATAAGGACTTAAGAAGAGATGGAAGTATACTAGAAGGCAATAGAAGAGCACACAGAATATATTCTTTTTCCCCATATTTTCTTCCTTGGCGTCGAAGTGCAAAAAGAAGAGCAGGTAAAGTTGATTTAGTCTAGGTGTACTCATGGAGCTATGAGTAAGGATGGATGGAACAAGATATTTAATGAAGTAAGGGGAGGGAGATATGCACGTGATACAAGCAAGGAAAGCAACACAAAAATTATTTTTTCAACAAATCCCATGTGCTGGACGTGTGAAGGTGAGAAATCAAATTAATGAGAAACATTTTTTCTTTCTTTCCAACTCCTTTCAACCATCGGCTGGAAGAGTGATAATGATGTGACATTTCAATATTAATTGAAGAAAGAAGTAGTTGAGGAAGTGAAGGGAGAACAAATGAAGAATATATATATATAATATACAATTTCTCCTATATTTTCCTTACATCCGGACGGGATATGGAGTAAGTGAAATAAGATTATTGATTGGACAATCTATATTAATGAAGAAAGGAGGGGAGGGCTAGACCCTCCATTGTTGTGCCTCCCTCCTGCTGGAAGTCTGTGTGGAAGATTAAAACAGTCCCCCGGGTGCAACAATTTGTATGGCGCCTCTTAAATAGAGCTCTAGCTACAAATGAGGCCCTCTACCATAGGCGTCGTTCCCAGTCAAAGCTTTGCCCTGTTTGTGAGTCAAGAGAGGAAACGATTGAACACCTATTTTTCCACTGCTCTTGGACCCGCTGTGTCTGGTTTGGCAGTCAACTAGGGATCAGATTTGAACTTGCAGAGATTACGAACTTCAGCAACTGGTGGCTTCGGATTGCTGGTATGAATTCCTTGAACTCTCATGATTTGTCCCTTATCTGTTGGACACTTTGGTTCATTTGGAAACAAAGAAATGGAAAGGTATTTAATTTCCTTGAACCAAACCCTTCTGTTGTAATAGAAATGGCTAGGAATTGCAATGATGAATTTTTGGCTAGTTCTCATAACTTGAGGAACGAATCTGATCTATATGCTAAGAATCTGTGTGTCTCTGCTAGTTGGTTACGGCCACCTGCTGATATAGTCAAGATAAATGTGGATGGTGCCTTCCAGGTGGGCAATAAGGTGGCGGCTATAGGTGTGATTTGTAGAAATTATATTGGACACTATGTGTGGGGATTTATTGACAAACTGAAATCTATCTCGGCCTTTACGACCGAAGCGTTAGCACTCAAAAGAGCCTTGCTGATTGCTAGAGATATTGGGCTTGATAATGCTATTTTTGAGTCAGATTGCCTTCCTCGATCAATTGTGTTGTTGCTAAATCACCTTCGCCTATGATTGGTGTTGTAGAAGTATCATTCATGACATTATTAGTCTTTTTCTTCCAAAGTTGGGTTCTCGATTTCATTTACTCCTCGCGGGGTAATCGTGTTCTGATCATCATGCAAAGCAATTGCTTATAAGGGGTGTACCCTATTGGGTGGGTGCCTCGACCAACACCCTTTTTGCTTCCTCTTCTAGCTTTGGACGCTCAACGAGTTCTCCGGTCATGATGATGCTTTGCACCCCATCAATGGAAGGGGGGTTGATTAATCGTTTCTTGTTATATTTTGATTGGCTTCGGCCTTACTTTATGTTGTAATGTTAATTGTATGTTATCGCATTAATCGTTTCAGAAAGGCTTATTATGTTGAATGGTAATAGAATACCTTCTTCGAGCAAAAAAAAAAAAAAAAAAAACTACTGATCACTCCCTTAAAACCGCTGGATCAGAGAGGAAAAAGAGATGTGAAGGAGAAGTCAATTCAATATTAATTGAAATAGGAGAAAGGGAAAATGGTCACACACACACTTTTTTCTTTCTTCAATTTTCCTCAACTCCTCACCGAGCTAGACATACGGGAAGAGGAATTGAAATGAATTTTTTTCTCTTTACCCACCACAAAAGACGTTGGCCGAGAGTGAGGGAGAGAGCAAAGGGAATGACAAGATTTTGCTTCCAACTTCCCCAAAAACCCGGCCAAGTAAGAGCAAAAGAAGAGCAAAGGAAATCCTAGATTTCTCTAGAATGATGTTGGGAGATCCAGAGGCAAAAGGAGACTAGCATAAGCCTTGAAGAGGGAGATCGAGACTAAGAAGGAGATACAAGGTGCGCAAAGTTAAACATCCAAGAGGAAGGTAAGGTCTTTGGATATTTATTTCACCTTTCTCTACTTCCTTTCTTGAAAGTCAAGATTTTTAAGAAACTCCTTCCTTGTTACGTGAAGGTTAAGGACGAAACGAAGTTGAAGAGAAATGTAGGATTAAAGTCTCAAGTGGTGAAATACCAAGAAACAAGTAAGTTATAGCTCCAACTATCTTATGAATTCGCGATTGCTAGTCTTGCAATGGTCGTATATTGTGTGTTTCTATATCTATTGGACCTGATTAATTAATAAAGTGGTTGAATAAAGAATCAAACTCAAGATTTAATGATAGGAAGAGAAGTTATTATGATATAAGAACAGTGATTGTTGGAAATGGAAGTCTGCTGGGTCGGCCAACCTTAAGGACATGAGAAACTGATTTTTTTTGGTATTTTTAATTAATGCCTGCAACGTGTTCAAATAGGATCTTAGTATAGGATTAAGAGATTTCTTTTTAAGGTTGAAGAAGGCTTATATTTAGCCATCAAATAAATATTTCAAGAAGGGTCACTTATATTCATATTTTGGTTATTTTAGGTTCATCTTGATTTTGTGTACGGAGAAAAATTATACTGATAATTTCGGTCACCTACCAGGTAGTAACCTTAATCCTCATATGTCTTGTGTTGATGATAAATGTTTCTCATTCATTTGATTTCCCACCTTCACATGTCCAGCACATGGGATTTGTTGAAGACATACTTTTTGTGTTGCTTTCCTTGCTTGTATCATGTGCATATCTCCCCCTTTACTACATTAATTATCTTGTTCCATCCATCCTTACTCCAGCTCCGTAAGTACACCTAGACTAAATCAACTTTACCTACTCTTCTTTTTTGCACTTCTAACGCCAAGGAAGAAAATATGGGGAAAAAAAGAATATATTTTGTGTGCTCTTCTATTGCCTTCTAGTATACTTCCATCTCTTCTTAAGTCCTTATATTGTACTATAACATGATGTCTTATTTCTCTTCTTACGACGAAGATAATAAATAATTAATGAGGTAAAATATATATTTAGCTTCTTTGACATTATTTACCTCAATTTATCCATAACAAATTTGATAGCCATATTTTCCGATAATTCCACCTTATTTCCCCATAATTAATATATCCTGTCAGAAAAATAAATATCATCGACTACTACTACTTGGTGAAAATTCTTGTATTCCATTAATTTAATTTATATGAAAATTGGGGATGTTACACCAGGCAGTTCAAAAACACATACCTGTTTGAAGATATCATACAATAATTAATATAGCGAAAAAACATTAGTGATCAGAAGGAGGAGTGATTCCAGAATATGTGGATGGGATTTTTCGAGAGTGAGATGAAGATATGAATGAAGAAGAAAAATCAGTGCAAATCTTTGAGCACAAGGCATGCATATAATTGGGTTTCAGATTCGAGTCATCACGGGAAGTTGGAAGTCCGATTAAATACCCAATATTTTGCTTTATGAGTACTCTTGTAGCTACTTTTGTGATGAGTCTATGTTTATTGATTTTCATGTTTGCCATATACTAAAACTCATCTACAAAGAAAGCTATAAGTTGGTTTGTTGATTATTATGGTTATGTCCGCTTGAGTGAAGTGACAAAAATGGTGGGATTTTTTTTTTTTTTTTTTTTTTTTTTTTTTTTTTTTTTTTTTTTGCCATTTACCCAGTTGGGTATGAACTCTCAAGGTACACTACATAGCACTTTGCACATCTTTCTTTAGTTTTCCACTCAGCAATTTGGATGAGTAGGTGTTCAAAGACAACGTGTTGCCGAGTGGTACCTTCGTTCCGGCGGGTTTGTCCGTGACCTACTGCATTTATTCAGTCGGAAGGATGAAATCCGTTTGGGGAGAGGACTTCCTGGAATTTAAGCCAGAGAGGTGGTTGTCAGCCGACAGTAAGAAAATTGAGGTAAACGACTCGTATAAGTTTGTCGCATTTAATTCGGCCCATAAATCTGTTTGGGGAAAGACTTGGCATACCTGCAAATGAAGTCGATCGCGGCGTTTGTGCTATTGCGCCACCACCTCTCGATGGCGCCGATACACCGCATCGAATAGAAGATGTCGCTGAGGTTGTTCAGTGCACACATCAGTAGTATCAGTCAAACATTTCAATTTAACAGTCAACATCATCCTAGTTAACAGCATATGGGATTTTTGCACCATTTTCTTAACCATGTCGTCACTTTTGTATCTAAAAAAAGTACTTAGTATTGGACGCTCCTTAGGGTAAACCACATGGGTATTTTTGCATCTTTACCCTTAGTTCATTATTAAATGTTGAGGATCTTGTTCCTTGCCAGGTTACTTTTGAGCCGCCCCCTTTGTGTTTTGATGTTTCTGTAGGTACCTATCATGCCGTAGTTCCACTATTGCCCACCGTTACGATGCCAAGCAAAGTCATCGACACTATCATGGATGAGCAGACAATCTTGATTCCAGCAAGCACCGACAACCGCTATCTCGTCTATTAGAAAGGCCGCTCGGAATTAAACGCTACATGAATCACTAAGGATGAGTTCCATCATATTGACTTCGCCTCACCCAACAACTACCAGTTGTCTACCTCTCACAGTGGAGAGTTCTTCCAACCGGAGGAGAATGATGAAATAATATCTATTTAGATTATTTAGGGTTTTCAAGAAATTAGGGTTTTAGTTTTTCTGAAAAATCAGGATATCTATATTACTCTCTAAGTATCTCATTATCTTTTTAATTTGAAATTAGGATTTCTTATTATCTTTTGAATTTCAAATTATGATTTAGATTGCAATTTGAATCTAAACTATGATTTATTATTTATTATTTTTAAGCTCTATAAATAGAACTAGGGTTCTCAACTGAGGATCAGACTTGAGTATTGAATATTGAATTTTCTATTTCTCAGCGTCCTTCTTGTTCTTCCTTCTCTCTCCTCCCCTTCCCGGCCAGTTTAACATCATATTACTTAGAGAAATAGTTGTTGGAAGCTTTCATATTTTAGGGTTTAGTTTGCAAAAGTAATTTTGCTGTAAAATAATTAATTAAATGCATATATATGTGTTCTGAACGTGAGTTACATTAATGGGTTTGAGTTTGAGGTTCAGTTGTTAGATATTGTAATATTAAACGACAACGTGTGGAAATATTCTATCCAAAATGTCTATGGAGTCTTCTGATTAAAAAAAGGAAAAACAAAAAACAAAAAGCTGAGGAAAGAAAATTAGAAGTCATTGAAGTCTCTATGAATAAATTCCTCGAAAAGAAACGTGAAGCTTGGCCACTGCTTTTTCCAAGTTAGTGATTTGGATTTTTCAATTGAGCTATTAACTTAAAGGTTCTCCTCCCACAACTATAACGTGAAGCCGTCAAATGAAGTTGGGTCACTGGTCCCCTTTTTCGGGTCAAAGTCTATGAAGTTTCTCACACACTCAGAAAAGTTTTCTCTTTTTTTTTTTTTGGCATAAAAGTTAAGCCCCTTCATTTTAAAAGTCTTCCCCTATCTTACGCAATTCCACTTTCTTTTTACTAAATTGTTTTTGCCAAGAAAAATACCCTTAGCTTGTATACGTTTCGATCTCAACTATTTTAATTTGCTTACATGTAAAACAGAAAGGAAAAAGATGCACTTTAAAAAAAATATTTATTAAAAATACCATTCTAGAAAAAAGGCCATATATATTCAATAGCTTAAAATGTTGAGTTAAAATGCGCATCATGTTCACTTCTATAATTTTTGTTACGTGGAAGGACCCAGTTAGATTTTAGATCCAAGCTGGTCAAGGTAAAGAACGATTAACTCTGATTCTCTGGCCTTTGTTTAGGTTTCAAAAAATCAAAATAAATTCTGTCGGTCAAATTACAAAATAAATCATTTTCAACAATGGATTTTTAATTTTTTTTTTTTTTTTTTGAAATAATGGATTTACAAACAAAGAGTAGTATTTGGATTAATTTACTTTAAACAATTGCTTATTATATTAGATAAATATAAATATGTCAAATGTAGAAGTACTTTTTCCTTAACTATCAAATACCCATTCAAAAGCAAAATCAAAATTTCCCACTCTTAACGGCCAGGTGCTTTTGGGGTCAAAGTCTATGAAGTTGATTTCTCACGGGGCGAAAAAAGTTTAAATCTCCTTTGCACGCCCCTGTTAACATTTTCAATAATTTATGAGATTGATTGGGTGATTTTAAGGAAAGAAGCGCAGGAAAAAATAAATTAGGGAGGAATCCTAAACAATTTGAGAAAAATTATTGTGTACTCCCATGTAAATAACCCCATCATTAACAATTTCTTTGAGTTGTCAAAATACTAGCTAGACCCTTTTATTATTTCTTATATCGAATTTTGTCACCGCTGAATTACTAGCTCGTTGTGAGACTTTTTAACGATTAATTATTTATATAGGAGTACACATAATATTCTTAATAATTTATAAATATATATATATATATGCATATATCCTATTTCTTTTATGGACTATTGGAATGTAATCTAAACATAAAGTTCTGTTTGAACTCAAGTTTCCAAAATAAATTTTAGACACTTATTAGAAGTTTTCCAAAGTCTCTCTTAAGGCAACTCTTTTTTCCTTTCACTAAGGTGCTTTTGCCAACAAAAATCCTCTTAGCTTGTGTCCATTTGGAACTCAAATATTTTTATTCTCTATTTACATGTAAAAAAGTAATATTACTACTAAGAAAAACACACTTTTTAAAAAAATTAATATTTATTGAGAAAGACAATTCCAATTGTTTTTAGCCTGGTTCTTAAAATTAATCAATCACTGCCCACTCCAATATCAATATATTTAAGATTTAAATTTATTTTAAAATAACATGTATATAGTCTCCGCCATTCCACCAATGTTTCAAATTCTGGAGAGAGTTTGGGAGGAGCACTTTTTTAATTACTTTTGTGTTTTTATAGAAAACTATTCTTACATATTTATCTCATAAAATTAAAAATCAAATTTTTAGTGTTAGATCCACACACAAACATATTATTGTTGTTTAAATTTTGGCTCTTTAATATGATTTTTTTTTCCACCGCCGTGTGAAAGAAGATGAATGCGCGTGGAAACATTACTATGGAATAATGCAAAGTCTCTGATCGTAAAGCCTTTCACACTGTGTGTGACCATTTCAAGGGTGTTAAGAGACTGAATGAATGTCTGTACCTTTAAACTTATATTGTTTCATATCACTTTATCATTTTTCCTTCACAGCCAAACTCTGGTCTTTGAGACCGAAATTGTTATATTTATGATGGATTATCGAGGACTCTAAGGATCTGTTTCGCAGGACAGAAATGGAGTGGAAGGGTTGGATTTAAAAAAATTGAAAAAACAGGATTATATAATTTTAATAAAGAGATTATATAAAATAAAAGAGTAAGAAAATTTACCTAAAAATTTTCAACCCCAGTTCTCTATTTTTTTCCAAAAAAAAAAAAATTCTAAGTCTTACAAAATTTCCCTTCCTTCCCCTCTAAATCTCTCATACCAAAGAGTCCTTGATGATGCTGTTCATTTGATCCTTGACTAGACATTCTTACCTTGACTTTCCTATGTATAGAATCCCAGGCGCAAATATTACTAACCCCATTATTTTGAACAACAATCTTATGAATCTATGTTGATATGGGGTGCTGGCTAATATCTTTGAATCTATGTCTGCAATCATCATAATTAATGCTTCAAGTACATATATTATATGAAGGGTATAGAGTCTTATAAACCATCGTTATGTTCAAATAGATAGATTCTTATGCCCCTCTTCATGTAAAACTATATAATCTATAGACACACACAAGTATATATCACGTTGGCTTGTTAGAAAAATCAAGTAAGAATGATGAGATGGTGTCGAAAACGATTTCAAATCATTCGTACATCTTAAATAGCACCTACGTGAATTTCTTCTAATCCTAAATATACAATATAGTTGATTTTTTTTTTTTTAAGAAATTAAGGAAGCTAATTAAATTATTTTAAAATATTTATATTTATCATTTTTCTCCAAACTAATTTGTCCAACATATAAAATGATATCTAATTTAATAACATACAATATACAATATAATTAAATAACTTATTTTATTTCTTTAACCTCTTTAAAAGAAGTTAACTACTCTCTTTGATTCTTATTATAAGGCACTAATTAACAAGTTTATTTGATCCTTTTTACAAGGCACATGTTTATTCCCAATGAGTATTAATTATTTTTTTATGTTTGCCCATATTAATAAGGGTAGTAGGTGAGAGTAATAATTAATATAATATTAGAGTTTAATGTAAGTAGTAGGGATAATATTAGAAATATTGACTTTAACTATTTTTATTGATTTATAAAAAAAAGTTAATTAGAATAAGACGAGTCGGACGAAGTATTATCCTAATCCCTTCGGCATAATACGGACAAATTAAAAGGTGTGAAATCTCTCTCCGAATGGCGCGAAAGCCAATGTAGCTAAAAGCTGGGGGCCATTTTCTTTTCCGTAGATTCCCTTACGAGAATTGTGTTATCATTGCATTCACTTTCCCTTTTGTGAAATTGCATTAAAGACTTTTTTAAGATGCGACTTTGAATCTCTTTGTTTATTTATTTAATAAAATGTTCTAATTACCTTTTTTCTCAATTACATAGGTCTTCCATCAATTTTGAAAACATATACTATTGTCCAAATCATTAATACTGTTAAAAAATATTCTAAAAAATTTCTTAAAGTTTATTTTTTTAATTAAAATCTATATTAAAATAAATCTTGTTTACTAATTTACCCCTAATTATTTATGTTGAGGAGGGGCATTTTAGTCAAAATGATGGGTCAATGCTATTATTTAATAGTAAACCAATAGTTGAATGGATGGAAGTTAAATATCAAAATTAAAATGAAGGTTTATACCACATATATCTTAATTTTAAAGGAGGTCTTTATAGGTTTTTAAAATAGATGAGAGGTCTATATAATTTAGAGTAAATAGAGGGGTAATTGATGTATTTTACTCTTTGTGATTCTGGTTATGGCTTTTTTGAATGAAGTAGGTGATTTTTGTTTTTTGTTTTACTAGATCCGATGACAATTTAACCCTCATGCATGGTGTCTATAAATACATGGCCTTGCTTGTTTACTCACACTAACATCTCTATTCGCAACATAATTAAGGATGAAGGTAGATACGAGGTTTGTTGTTGGTTGTCTTGTGGTTTTGGTGCATTATTGCGGGGCAGTTGCAGTTGGCAACACCACTGTGAAGTGCAGAGAGAATGAAAGACTCTCACTTGTTTCTCTCAAACGTGGCTTTGTAGATCCCAAAGGATGCCTCTCTTCTTGGGGAAGTGCAGTGAACCAGACAGATTGTTGCACTTGGTATGGTGTTACCTGTGACAGCCGAACGGGCCATGTGTTTAGCCTCGACTTGAATTGGAATTGCTCTTTGGAAGGTAAAATCTCTCCATCATTGGCTAAATTGCATCATTTGACTTATTTGGACCTTAGCCCCAGTAATTTCACTCCAACTCAATTCCCAACCTTCATTCTTTCTTTAAAGAGATTGCAATATTTGGATCTCTCTGCCACAAATTTGAAAGGAAATGTACCTCGCAATTTGGGATATTCTTTGCCCCACTTGCAATATCTATTCCTGGGGGACAACCAGCTTCAAGGTGGCATACCCAAATCCTTGGCTATATGCAACGTAACAGCGTTGGGTCTACAGGGCAACTCCTTGAGTGGCCAATTAGATGACTTTTTTGCCTCATTCAACCACTGTGCCAGCGTATCACTACAACGATTAGAGTTATCTTACAATCAATTTACTGGATCAGTGCCTAATGTTTCACATCTCTCATTTTTGGAAACTTTATATCTCAACAACAATAAACTCAATGGAACTCTAAATGATGGCATTGGATTGTTGTCAAATCTAGTTGAGTTAGACATTGGTGATAATTTCTTGCAAGGCGTCATCTCTGAAACTCACTTCTTGAGACTCTCTCGGCTAAACGAATTGTCCTTGTCTTTTAATAATCTGACATTTAAAATCAGCTCTCATTGGGTTCCCCATTTTCATTTACATACCATTGAATTAGCGTCATGTAAGTTGGGTCCAGACTTTCCAATATGGCTTAGAACCCAAAGTTCATGTTCTAAATTGGATATTTCAAATGCTGAAATTTCTGGTTCAATGCCAAGCTGGTTTTGGAATTTGACAACACTTCAAGACATGAACCTTTCACACAACAAAATTGATGGGGAGATGACAAATTTTCAATCCCAGAATATTCTTGATCATATTGTTGATTTCAGCTCAAATTTGTTGGAAGGCTCAATTCCATCAAGTTTATCACATAAAGTGATAACATTATTGGATTTATCTAACAATAAATTCACAGATGCTAGCACTTTATTATGTCCGCACAAGATCGTGGAATTACTTTTGTTAGATCTCTCAAGCAATCAATTATCTGGAGTGCTTCCAGATTGCTGGAAATACTTTGAATCATTGCTCTTTCTTTCTGTTGCAAACAATAGCCTATTTGGAAAAATTCCCACATCAATGGGTTCACTGATAAATTTAAGATCCTTACATTTAGGATCCAATAAATTTTCTGGTGAATTACCTTTGTCTCTGAATAAATGCACGGATCTAGAGGTTTTTGATGTTGTCCAAAATAATATTCCGGGATTAATACCAAGTTGGATTGGGGACGGACTTAAGAAGCTATGTGTCCTTATTTTGAGATCCAACATATTCTTTGGCAGTTTGCCCCCAAATATTTGTAATCTCTCTCAACTTCAAATCCTTGATCTTTCTATGAATAACATCTCTGGAAGTTTGCCAAAATGTCTCAATCGTCTTTCTATTATGACAAATCAAACAAATCTTGATGCAACAATAACGATTGATCCTGACTCAACACCTCGTATGTATGCCGCAATAGAGGATATTGCTACATTGATATGGAAAGGTAAGGAGTCCAAATATCAGAGTATATTGGGATTAGTTAAAAGTATTGATCTCTCTAGCAACATGTTAATAGGAAGAATTCCAAGTGAACTAATGGATCTTGTTGGATTGGTTTCCTTAAACATTTCAAGAAATATGTTTAGCGGACAAATCCCTGCCAACATTGGACAACTAAAGTCATTGGACTTTCTTGATTTGTCAAGAAACCACTTGTCGGATACATCCTTTCTGAACTTTCACAAATAGATCGTCTTAGTGTGATGGATTTATCATACAATAATTTGTCAGGAGAAATTCCTCATGGCACTCAACTTCAGAGCTTTAATCCCTCTGCTTATACGGGAAATGCTCATCTATGTGGTGCTCCACTTCCAAAATGTTCCACAAAGCCAACACAAGATCATCCACCAAATGAAGATGAACAATTTTTCAGTCGAGGTTTCTTCATCAGCTTGTCAGTGGGATTTAGCACAGGATTTTGGGGAATTTGCAGCTTGATATTTCTCAACAAATCCTTCAGATATGCCTATTTTAGGATGGTGAATGACATATACGACAAAGTGTATGTGGTCGTTGCTATAAACAAGGCCAAATTGCACAGGTGGAAGAGATCAGTTTCAACTTGAAGGTAATTAATAAATGTTTTTATTGCTTATATGTATGTGTTCACACCATCAGCCTCCTCCCTTTCTATCTTTCTTTTTGCAGTGAATTGATAATTGCTTCCCACTTATGTAGTTGTTGCCTGGAGCTGCTGCTACTGCATATGGTTGTCTGATCTGCTTATTTCATCTTAATTTCAGTTGAAATACAAATAAGGCTTTTACTTCATGTTTTTGTTGTATAACATTGCCATCAAAGTAAGTGTTTTGCTTTGTGTGATTACTCGTAGAAATAGTTGTTGGATGCTTTCATATTTTGGGGGTTAGTTTGTAAAAATAATTGAACTGTAAAATAGTAGTTAATTAAATGCATGTATATTTACATATGTGCGTTGTGGAGGTCAATTATATTAATGGGAATGAGTTTGATGTTCAGTTGTCAGGTATTGTTTTCAGCTTCAATATCGCTAATTCATTAATGATAATTATTGAAGTCTCTAATTAAATTCTTCCGAAAAGAACTTGAAGCTTCTCACACGGCCAGAAAACTTAAGTCCTTTCATTTTTAAAGTCTTCCAAGTCTTTCTTACAGCAATTTCACTTTCTTGTTACTGAGTTGTTTTTGCCAATTAAAATCCTCTTGGCCTCTATACATTTGGATCACAACTATTTTAACTTGACAATTACATGTAACTAAAAAAGTAATGTTACTACCTCAGAAAGAAAACACACATTTTCTTAAAAAAAATATTTATAAAAATACTCTCTCCGTCACTATATATAAGAGCTTTTCAACCGAATCATAAGATTTTAAGAAACATTTAAAAGTAATTAAATTTAATAATTAGGTAGGAAAATTAACTTCTTCTTCTTCTTTTTTCTCAAAAATGCCTCTATTTATGAATAAGTGAGAAAGAGTAATAATGAGAATACTTTATATAGTATAATAATTAATTGAGGGTAAAATGGAGAAGAGTGTATTTATTACTGAGACAAACTTTTATATTAAGGGACAAGCCTATTAAAGAAAAAAAAAAAAGACTTTCATATAGAGACGCAGGAAATATCATTCTAGAAAGACAACATATATTCAATATCTTGAAATTGAGCTAAGATAATAGTATCACACATGTTCACTTATTTGGTGACATTCCCATTTCCCACCCAACTTTCACAATTAAACGGTGTTAGCATGATCGACTTATCTTTTAATTTTAAAGTATTTATTAGGGGTAGAAAATAGAAATCTGAATTTTTGGACAACTTTAATGATACAACAAAATACTAGTAGTCTTTAGTTCCGGAAATTATTTAAAGTAACTAGTATTAAAAACCAGTGAGAGTAATTAATACATTTTTAGTTCACAATATAAGTCACTTAAAATTAATGCTTATTTATAATTTTTCTTTTACTAACGTAATAATGAAAAAATATATTTTTCTCTATCTTTCAAAACTTTAATATATTTAATATGGATAAACTTAGGAAACAGAATTCTAATTAAAATATATTTAATAAGTTAACTATCATTCTTTTTTTGTAGTTCTAATGAATTATTTTATTATTTGAAAGTGACTTATATTGTAGAGGGAAGTTTATATTTGAAGGTGTTTAGCACCAATTAGTAATTTCTACGTGTCTGTCACAAATTTCCAAGAAAAAGAAAAAAGAAAATTTGCCCACACACAAATTTCCAAAATTTGCACAATAATTTAGAGATACATTCACAAAAATTGCAAATAATTCTGCTTGCCTTTTAAATACTTAATGTGACTTTTCCTTTTCCTCGAAACTTAATTTGACTATGACAATTTAGAACTACAATAAGAGAGAAATTATTATTTTATAAAATTTTAAATATGTTATTTTTTTTTAATATATTTAAATTTTGAAAAAAAGGGTTGACTTACCCGCAGAGAAGCATACACGCTTCCACCTCTTCTTAGTGTTTAACGCTTCTATGCACCGCAGAATACCTCCCTCACCCTCAATAGCTTGACCAACTCCAAATTTAATGAGAAAGTTCAACCTCTTTACTATGAACCTAAGGGCTAAATCTGTTAAATTTTTAAATTTTGACTTTATGAAGTGCAGACAATGTAACAAAGGGAAAGTGCTAAGAAAAGAAACCTGACCCAGAATCCTCCCGATCCAATTTTCGATTATACTCGAGTCGGATCGGAGCGTCACCCACCACCCCCAATGGAACCTGAGAGAGCAAAGGACGACAGAGCCTAACGGGGCGAATTGCGAAACAGATGACGCACTGATCGCCAAAATGATCGGTATTGAACGTTGTTATATCTCTTTTCTTTCTGCTGTTGGGATTGATGATAACAATCGGTATTGATGAATGTTGGCAAGAAATTTATTTTCGGTGAGGAAGGGAAATTGTGGAAAATGTTGATCTAACATAGAAAAGTTAGCTAATTTTGCTGCGTTGTTGTCTCTTAGGGTATAATAATTATTTGGTTTATGAGAATTTGGAGGATACGAGAAGCAGTCTCTGGATGATTGTATAATGTATTTAGTGAAGTATGAAAGGAAGCTATCATCTGAGTTTTCTCTTTATTTCAATTTGTGAAACAATTTATAGCATGGACTTGTTTCACTGTTTATCTACATTAGACATCATTCAGTTTGGTGGTTTGTAGAGGCTCCGTTTTTTGTCTAGTGAAACTCCTATTGTGACGTTCAACTGTTCAAGGCAACAATGGTGTTAAAAATAGGCCCAAAATATAGTTATTCCTTTTTTTATTTGGTCTATCACAACTTTAAAAACCTAGTTTACAGTGTGAGTGTTAACTTCCTCTTTGCACTCTTGTTCCTGCACATGTAAAGATCTGAACTTTTTCCAAGGGAAAGGGGGAAGAGTCTAAAACACAACATTGTTCTTTCGTAACATGTATTCAAGTCCTATTATCCTTGGTTTGTGTCAAGACTTGAAAATTTAGCGGTAGAGTAGACCCTCTTTAGAAATTTCTGTTGGCTTAGCTTGCTCTCTGATTAAAAGACCTGAATTCCAATAATCTTATCAAAGGAAAAGACATCCTTAAGTGTCAATGTGAAGCTAGATCAAATCTTCTTCCCAAGATTTTGCTCTATTTCTTAGATATGCTTTGGTTTAATAAGAATATGTGATATATAGACGACTGATAACCGCCGCGGGGGGGGAATCCGTGCCAAGTGTAGCTAATAGGCGCAGGTTACTGTTTTAGTGTATCGTGAGCATTTCTTGATTATCTGTTGGGTGAGTTGCTAATTCCTAATAATTGAACCTGACAAACCAGAACTCACAGATGGCAGCAGATGAAAATTGCAGAAAATAAAGTAGACTTGCCTAGCAATTGAACAGCCAGCAACCTCCCAGCTGAAGCTTCTTCTAAAATCCTCTCTCACTGTTACAGCAGCTGCCTTAGCCTTTTCATATCCTCCCCTGTTTCACATCTCAGGACTCTCTAAGGCTTTCATCTGCGCAGAAACATAATCATTTGTAAAGATGATTTACTGGACAATTTGGGGGCCATCATTTATCCAAGAATAATATCTTTGGTCATGGAAATAAAATCATTCTGGCCATTCTATATATCTTGCATTGTTAAAGATATTTACTTTGACGAATTGTTGCTATTTCAGCTGTCTCTATTGGAATTATGTGAATCCACTTTAAGGAATAATAGAAAACGTGGGATTTCATACATATGTTCATGCTTTATGTTGAATGCAGAGTGGGATCCGTGGAGTGTCCGAGATGATTATGAATGTGAAGTTGTTGAGAATGATGCACCAATTCCTAAGCATGTTCCTTACCATCGACCTCCTCCTCTTCTCGAACATTTGACTATTTGACTGAATTGCATCATTTGACTCAGACATTGTTATCTGATAATTACCACTCAGTACCCATATAAGTCACTTGTAACTCATTCTTGTAAATCAGAGAGCATGGCGGCGCCTTTTTTTAGTTACTTTGATGCTTTACAAGATAAAATTGCTCTCACAATTATCTGGCATAGTGAAAAACTGTTTAAATTTTGGCAAGAAGACTTGTGGAAATAAGTGTCACTCTTATGGCCGATACAGACATTGGCTCTTTAATATGATCTCTTTCCACAGACGCTTAAAACAAAATGAATGCGCGTGGAAATTTAGAATGCAATAATGCAGAGTCTATTGTCATAAAGCCTTTCACACGGTATATAAATTAGTTTCAATGGCAGTTTCATTCTCATAAGTAGAGTATTTCACAACTTGTATATAATAGGGTTAAGCCCATTTTTTTCTTGACAGCCAAATTCATATGCATGTTTTTTGTTAATGATATAGTTTTGTTAGTTGAATTTAAGGAGGAAATTAATTCTAAACTTGAGATATAAAGTAAGATTTTGAAGTTGATTGAGATATAAAGTAAGATTTTGAAGTTGAAGGGCTTTCATTATAGTATGAGCAAAAATGAATATATGCATTTGATTAAAAGACAAGTTAGAAGTGAAACGGAAGTTAAATTGGGGAGCAAGTAACTCTGTAAGTGACAAAATTTAGATATTTGAGATAAATTATACAACAAGATGGTGAAATTGATGAAGATGTTAATTATAAAATTTAAGTTGGATGATATAAATAAATAAAAAAAGCTATTGGAGTTTGTTACGGACCTACACTAGGCCCAACACATGGATGGCCCAACTAGGAACATACTACATATCAGGATCTACCCACAATACAGGAGGATCCTATCTCGGCGACAATCCAGAAATCTATCCAAATCAATATCTGATAGTTAGGATATTGAGGGCCTCAGATCACATGGCCCGCGAGATTTAACCTAAGGTAAATTCTATAAATACAGAAGTCAAACCTTAAGGTACACAGGTTCTAAACTCTAGACTATTTACATACAGTCATCACTGTGCACACACACCACCTGTTTTTGGCGAGAGCCTTATTTGTGCACAGTGATCCCACGCTCTCTTGGATATCTACTCCATAGATATTCTGGCAGAGCCCATAGATCCAAGATAAAAGCATTAGCCAAAGGCTATACATCTGTGTTCTACACCAGAACAGAGTTATTTATGATTAGAAAATACCTAATAAGATAAAAAGGAAGTTTTATCGGACTATTATAAGACCAGCAGTGCTTTATGGTAGTGAATGTTGGTCTTTAAAGGGACAACATGAACATGAAAATAGGGATAACCAAGATGAGGATATTGAGATGGATGTATGGTGAGATTATACAAATTTAGAAGACCTCTACATCCTTTCTTGCGAAACATCGGCATTGCTTATCTCAACCTCCTTAACATTCTGACATAGTCGGGCTGAAGACTATAAATCAAGTGCTTCTTGGGAGGCAACCAAAGGTATGATTTGATGCTTTATTTGATTTTGTAGGACTGTTGATAGTCCCTAATAAGGTGTTCCACTCTAGTAGCAAGGATTGAAAGCGCAAGTCACGTATAAATAGGGGAGTTTTCTTCTACTTTTCTTTGATTTGTTTTAATGATTGTTGATGATATATTGCTAGGAATGAATGCTGGTCTCAGTTAGATATGCATGTGATGAATGTTTGTGATGGCTTTTAAATGTTTGTTAGCACTTGAGCTGTTTAATTGTTGGAAATCTGAAATCTCTGAAGTTGGCGTTACCCTTAAACTTATATATGGTTGCTCTTCATGTGCATTACTTTTTGTTACTTGTTCACATTGAGGACAATGTGACATTTAAGTGTGGGGTCCTTGATTTTACATGGCTTGCCCTCAATTTTTGTTTTTAAATTTTTTTGGAAGTTTGAATTTTATTAGTGAGTATTGTCACAATTGGTTTAATTTGAACATGAAAAGGAGTAAATTTGATTAGGAATTGATTCAATATTCTTTGAATGCTAGTAAATAGGTAAAGATTTGGTTTAGATACTTTACTTTAGGATGTTAAAGAACCTGTTAAGAATTTGAGTCTAAATATTTGTCCTCCTAAGAGAGAGTATACTTATTGTGATTTTCTCTCTAGAACTTGTTTTGAATCTCTTTAGAAGAGGAAAAAAATTTCCTTTGCATACATGAAGATGATTTAGGCATTCGTTTTTATTAGTTACTCTAATGAGTGCTAAGAGGGGAAAAAAAAGAGATCGAAGGGGTTGAAAAAAAATAAAAAGATTAAAAAAGGAATAAGAACAATAATAACAACTTCGTTAACATCTCTAGACTTGACTTATTAACTGGGGGCCTTTCATCACCAATTTTGGCACCCGCGTTAAACAGTTAAGTCAAAGAGGGTTATAAGTAGGGCTTAAAGCCTCTTGAGGTGTCGGCTGAAGTAACTAAGTAAGCAGTATTGCATTACCCATGTGCAAGGTCACGTAAAAAGAGGACCTACAACGATTTAAGATAAATAATAAAAAATACCCCTTCACTCTTTATATTATTTATTGAATTACTTGGCACTAAATAAAGATTTATCTATTATCAGAGTCCTTTTGATTTGTGCATGTAATGGAATAATATAGTGGAGAATAAGATGAGGAACAAGCTTATACTAGATAAGTTGCAATAGGTGGAATTGAGTGAAACACAAGCCCACCCCCCTAAATTTTTTAATATACATATATAAGGGGATATCTTTTTTTGTCTACGGTTTATTTTAATATTTGGACTACATACAAACAAACTCACGCGTAAGAGAAACTTATTATATATAACAAGCAAAAAATCCCCCACGCGACGCGTTGTGTGCGACAATTGCATAATTTCAAGTACATCCAAACCTTCCACTCATCCAAATAATTAAGGAATTGAATAAAACACAGAGGAACATTAAATAAATAATTAGATTTCAAATCTACAACACAATATAAGTTGTATCACAACCCACAACCACAACATAGACTACAACCACATCACTTCTTGTACTCTTTTATGTCTAACAACTTTTCATGTTCTAAAATGTAGTGCTACTTGGGTTTACAACGAAAGTACCGGTCTACATAGTTCTAATTGCCACTAAGGTCCAACAAAAAAACAAAGTCATAACTAAATGTTAATGTAAAAGACCCTAATTACTTTGACACGAATTAGAATTTCTCTTCCTTGATTACTTTGACACGATTTAAAAAATTCTTTGATAGGGAGGCAATGAAAGCAAATTCTTCTCTCATTCTTAGCAACACTTCACTTTCCTCCATAATAGGCCTGCAGTGATTAGAATATATTTTTTTAAAGAAAGATAATTTGACTCTGAAAAAAAAAAAGCCTTATCTGAATCGTACATACCTACTAAAGTATGGATACATCTGGCTCACCTACTTACAAAAGCATCATCCTCAAAGGCTACACTACATTACGTACATTGTGCATATAGCTTGTCCTGGAATTTAAAAAGATCAAGGAAATCTTGATTAGTGCACCTTGAATGACAGGCATTGAAGTAATGGTCAAGTAGACCATTTAGGATACCAAATGCCTGGTAATTGGTAATATGAACAGAAAGAAGCTGCAATCACAACGGACAATCGTATCCTTGGTTAAGTCTGAGAAAATAGGAAGAACTATCTACGTTAGCATGATCAACCTTAAAAGTAATCGAGCTTTGGAAGAGATCATGTTATTGGATTGGCTCATTCACTTCATAAATACGAGCCTAGTAATCTAGGAAACATTGATAATGTTTGTAAGGATATAACAAATGACAACTGAAAATCTAGAGAATTTGAAAATACCACATTAGTAAACATAAGCCTAGGAAGGAAGAAACTTCAATGACTCAACCATTTTCCTTGGTAGTGATATAGCTGAAGCTAGTTCTTCCTATATAATCAAAAGAGTTAGTAAGTGATGCAGGATTCACACAACAATTTATTGCAAACTCAGCTACACTAGAATAATTCAATTAGTTATCACCTTATATCAAAAGAGCAAGCACTGCCTATGTGTAATGGAACACCATGCAGAGAACAATAATCAACTAACATATTTTTCACCTCCATGAAAACTTTTAGCCACCACATTATTTTTTTTTATGTAATTTGAACATAAACATTAGCATGAAAAGTGTGATGAAGGACTATTTTTCACCTCAACACTAGTCTTTCTTGACCATTAAGAATGTTTGAAGAAAGGAGCTGACCTCATGGTCCATCAAGGGCAAACAAATGGCATACAGCTGAGTTGGTGAGTCCTTCGGAAGTATTCAATGATTAGTTAGTCTTTGAGTTCATAGTCACCATTAAAGCTCCGAAATTAACAAATTAAATTGCACATAGTGTTTTGATTTTTGTTAAGAGAGACAATAATTATGGAAAAGATATCACATAAGTCAGGCAACAACAACACCCATAACTGAACCACCTACTTCCATAGCCTTAATGCTAAGGTACACCAAAATGAGAGATTTTAAGCACACACAATAGTTAATCCAATTTAAAACCCATATTCTGTTTTGGTTTACATTCCTACCCCCATACAGGTTCAACTACTCAAGGAGGCTTGGTTTATCAATGGCACTTTAAAGTGGGATAAAAAATTGCAAACAGAGCAACTATAAAAGGGCTTTTGCAGAAGTGAAAAATGCAATCTTTCAAAGAGGAAAATAATCTGGGTCTCATTTCCTATACTCATTGCTAAAAACATGACAGACTCTAGTCTAATCAAATACAAATGAAGGAAAATATACCAAAGTTCTAAATTATGAAATAAAGTTTAGGGAGAAAGGATCATCCGTAACCGTATTTTAAGTTAGAGTTTATATCCTAAAATCTTTAAAGCAAACATTAATTCTTATAGCTCTCTCCATTTCCTTGAAAAAGAGTTCCCTAGCATTCAGATCATGAGGTCATTATGCAATTGGTAAGACAATTAAATTAGCTAAGCATATTGAACCATAAACAAGATTAGGAGAAAGCCACAACTCATTGCAGAATTAATGTCAAAATTAGATGCTTTTGTTGGCCATAAAAGCTAATTGGATGTCAACTAAATCTTGAATTTACCTTCTCACTACCACTCAATAGGGCAACTTTACGGTCAAGCATATCAGATTTGAAATTACAACGCCTAAGAAGTCCTCTAATATCATCAATCCTCCAGTCCTCAGCAACTTCTTCTATTGTCTCAAGAACTGTCTTCTCCAAATCAAGTACCTTAGCCTATGGGATGAATCAATAATGTTAGCACTAGGAATATATCAGCAAAAAGTATGCAAAAGATTCATCTTTGATTAACTTAGTATAGCATTTACTTCATAAAAGTGATACCTGATTTTGCTCAAAATAGTTTGGCAAAATATTGTGCTCCCCAAGCACAACTTCACCCCCATTTGGCTTCTATAAACCCATTATGAGCTTCAGCAAAGTATTCTTGCCACATATATTTAGACCAATAATGGCAATTTTTTCTCCCTTTCAATTGTAAGGTTTGCGTTCATGAAGAGCACCTAGCACAAGGAAAAAAAAAAAAAAAAATTATCGGTTTGATGTCATCAACTTAAGCATGCCACATACATATAGACACTAACTTTACACCCATTCTTATCATAAGATAATCATGTTAACTCACATTATCCTCAAAGCCAAATTCACAGTTCTTAACTAATAGAATGGATCTTCCACTTCTTCCACGCTCAGGGAACCCTATTTTCATTTGTTGACGTTGAAATGGCTTCTCTATTAGTTTTTCTTATTCTATTGTCTCCAACTTCTATTGTCATAGCAAATGGAGACAGGACTGAGCAAAAAAATTAAATGCTATGCTAATTGCAGATAAACCATGTGGACATGCAAGAAAGCAGCATAGTCTAAATCAACTATAAGGAATTTCAATTGATTTCAATAGATGAAGCACGGCCAGAATTTACTCCTCCACCCAACCTATTAATTAAGTCCTTTGTCTGCTCAATTTCTTTCTGCTTCTTCTCCCATGCAACATACTGTGCTTCAATCCATGTTTTTATAAGAGTTGGATCAAAGGATTTTTTGGATAAAGTGAATTGTTGGATCATCCGACAGTAACAAATATCTCTCAATGAAGAATAAAAGTTTTCCTTTGCTGTGTGACCTTTCAATAGTTGTTCGATAGCTGAAACACATTTAAAGGTTACTAAGTAAGCCTGAAACCATCTTAAACCAAGAATAGGTTAGAGGTAGCAAACTAAATACTCACAGAGTGCTTGAAATGAGAGCCCCTTTGTTCTATAGGCATTTTCAGTTTTAATATGACCCCTTCTATGCAATGGATTGTGTCAGCATGTTGCTGCATTTTATAATAAATGATACAAACTGACCATGCCGATTTTACCCAGCAACACAGATGATTTATATAAATCAGATTTTTTTAGGAAATTCTGAATCACTCATCAGTCATGCAAATGTGTAATTATAATATAATAAAATGCCCAACTTCTGAGAAGTTTATATCTCTTCTTTTCATATATCAACCAAAAGCAATTTTAGTTTAAATTTACATAATCAAATTTGAATAGAATTGATGGCATATGTAAGTACAAATACCATGCAGAGGAAAGACTTGCTTAACAATGTTCACCGATTCCAACTTCGGAAGCAATTTCTCCTCGCTTCCCACCTTTGAGTTCTTTTCCATCAAATTTAAGGGTCATGGTTGACCCTGTCTTTTACCTACAAATTACCATCGGTATATGAATGGTCTAGGAAATGCAAAAATATGAATGTGCCGGTGAAGAAATTCATATAATATAATGCCATTTCATGGCAACTATTAAGAAACTCACCGAAGGGTAGCAGTTCCAAGAAGTATTAGTGTCGAGGCGAAAGACAACTGCACAAAGAATACCATAAGAAAGAACACGGTTCGTATGTCATCAAGAAAAGGAAAATGAGAACCATGATCAACTTTCCAGTACAAAAAGGATTTTGTTTATTGTTGAAACAATGTGAAAGAAGTTTGATATCAATATAGGCAAACTTAGAATAGAGCTGAAACTTGCCCACATTTATCCTTGGAAGTTGGAATGAAGGTCCATAAATCACCGATACATTGTTGGAACTTTAAAGTATTTGAATGTTAGGACAAAGACAAAGAGATTATCTACTGATAGACTCGCTCCAATATGTACCTGAAAAAGTGGGCACGATTATCCACCCAAAGACAAATTGCAAGAAAGTGAAAACTAAGCCGAAAGTAGTGGTGTCGTCAAAATTTTATTTTGGAAAACCATAAGCGCGGTGGAAACATTTATGTCCAAAAATAATTGTCTACATGTAACAGGTAGAAGTAATAATGATTCCTTGCTCCCTGGTAAGACGAGATGCTTTGTATGCTAAAAGCTTCAAAAGTAAACATTTTCATCGCTTCGAAAGACGTTAATCGATCGATGATTTGGTAGGGACTTTGCAAATTATTTGTTTTTGACTAATCCTAAATATTGGAACCAATTAATTAGACCCACAAAACTGCCAATAGCTAAATTTATAGTTTACAAAATAATCATTCTGCATACCCTACAAAGAACTCAGATGCCTTGTCAACACCTTCTTTAAAGCCCACACCAACACCAAATGCCACAAGCTGAGTCACCTATAAGAAATACAACTGGTCCGATCTAAAGGTAAAGAATCGACAATTGAAGAAAATGTAAAGAAAGAATTAAAAAATCATATTCATTTGAGATCTGCCCACGCATAGTGCAATGCTTCTAATAGAGGACATGTAAGCTTCATTTCCATGAGATTCCTTTGTATTATCAACGATGTGTGAGCTTGAGGTGTCTCAATGTTGCCAATGCCATCACGTGGCCGAGCACCGACCCTCTTCCCTTAAAAATTATCATCAATACGACGCAATTAAAGAAATATTTAAAAAAGTTAGAAGCAAGGAAGCTAATAAATTTAAGATAGCAGCATTAAATTGAATAGCCAAGTCTCCAATAACAGATGTGGTTTTTCATGCAGGGAAAAATGTTATTAGCATACGTGAGATATAATGGTGCATAATTTGGACTGTTTTAATATTAGAGATAATGTGAAACAACATAATTCATATTTTTTTTAACATATTAGGATACTAATGCACACTTCAAAAATACATATCACAGGACACTCATAGCACCGTTAAACACGCAAAGCGATATCGATCTCTCATGAGGCATCAAAAATATTTCCACACACATAAAATATTGAAAAGAAAAATGCATCGCATATGAATATCAATTTATGAGGTTAAGATAGAGGAGGAAATCAACATAAAACATGCTTGAAGCTCTTATCATGACTTTGAGCTGATCTTTGTTGAGTTGGAGATTAATCAACAAATGGTTTTCATCACAATAAAGTTTTAGCTTAAGCCCACATGAACCTGATAGATCCATTGATTTAACAAGGGGGATACAGCATCATCCCTCCTGTCAATCACCAATAATAATGGAGATACTTCTGTTCACCTAAAATAAAAAAGACCACTTTCCTACTGGTACATTATTGTTTGTTTCAAGCACAATAATTCAATTAGCTATTTAGGAATGATAGCACAATTGACATGATACGATAATATGACATGTTAAACCTAATTTACACATTGGTAGCCAAAAGACGCAAAAATCTTCATAACATTGGGTGCATGCATAAATGATAGCACGCTTTACATACAATTAGATTTGAGTTAAGTGCCTGTTAAGATTCACATATATTGTGCCCAAATAATTGTTCCAACATAGACTTAAGTGCCATATCTTAATTTGTTGCCTTGAGGTGCAAAGGAGGCTCATGTTTGGTGGGATAGGAGGACCCAACTTAAATTATCAAATGATATAATGCCTATAGTTATAGTGGTTAGTTGTTATGGGTAAGTAATCATTTGCAGCCCCAAAAAAAAAGATTATAGTGCTAAGGAGTGATTAAATGTTTATCATTTGCAGCCTTTAAATCTTTGTCATAACTATGAGCTCAATCAATGATGGATGAGGCAGCACAAACTCAATGGCCTAAACACCATGAAGATAACAGAACTGATTTGACCATTTAAGGATGTTCAAGGTCAAGTTGATTGAGCTACAAATGATCTCTGGTTCATGAAGAAACGGTCTCTTCTAGCCTCTATAACATGTCGGTGATAAATGAGAATATGAAATTGAAGATTAATCCTGATAGAGGACTAAGAGTAAATACCATGGCTCTTCAATAACAAAGAAGGCTTTTCCCGTTGGCTGGCGTGATAAATAGGATTGCAAGGTGGATAAAAGTAGGCATAGGCATTTTGACCAGGAACTTCAGTGGGGAATTCGATCAACTCTGGCTTACTAAAGTATGAACTATACTTTAAATTGTCTGGGGAGGAGGACTAGACTATATTGAAGTTGACAACTTTTGACTTCTGATCATCCAAAGCTACCTGAAAAGCAAGATGTATAAGGGGCATTGAAATAACTCAGACATAGAAAAGGGACTCGTATGTTTAGATCTGGTAGGAGCAGAAAAAAAACATAGAAATATATAAGTGTTTACGAACATGGAAGATGAATGATGCATTGGTTGCTTCTATGTGACATTGAGTGAAGTAGTCGATTGAGTGGAAAAAATGTTAGATTTGAAAGCGTTTCATATTCATGGGACTTGGTATACATATACTTATACCCACTTCACTCCATGTAGCATACCAAGTACCAATATAAAGAAGGAAAATGAAAATTAAGAATTAAAACTGCTATCAGAAAGTGCCCATTGCACCTTTGAATTATCACGTTAACAGGAAAGTTTCCTAAACTTTTAAAGGCCCGAATAGTATTACGGATAGTCATGGTTTCCGTAATGTAATTTACACGGGTTTGGCTATGGTCCTCTTCCCTTACCATCCTCTTCCCATTCATTTTTTAATCTCAGCCGTTGGATTGAAATGTCAACGGTTCAGATCTAATGATTTATAAAAACATTTATAAAATGTTAAATTATCAAAAAATTTGAATATTTTTTCTATAAATCAGTATATCTGAACCTTTTGACATTTCAATACAATGGCTGAGATGCTGAGATGAAGAGGATGATGGGAAGAGTATGATAAGGGAAGTGGACCATAGGCAAACCCAATTTACACAGCTATAGAATACATGGCTGTACGGAACTACACATAAAAGCAAAGGAAAACTCTATAATACTACATACCCAATGTATGAATGAATACCAACAAAAAATACCTGATCTGGAAGGCGGAGCGTGTGAAGAACAATTACAGATGAAAACTCGATGGAAGTAGCCTCCTAATCTCTTTTGTTAGACCCAGTATCTGTAAGAAAAAATGAAAACAAACAGATCACTAGAGGTCGGGCACAAATATTTAACTTTGGGCATAGTTTTCTCTTACAAAGAGTTCTGAAAAAAGGAAAAAAAAACTCTAGTAACATGACAGAATGAAGTTATGTCTCGGGCTATCTACAAAAAAGGAAAAAACATATTAACTTATTGAATATAGAAAAATATTTGATTTAATACACATTAGTTGATGCAATGCTATATTCTAGCCGTAGTTGCTTATAGACCTCCAACACCATACTGCACCAACACACATTGCCCACGCTGAACCCCAAAGCATAATGGATGCATACCAGTTGTATAAAAATTATGAGAAACCATGATACTCAGAATAGAACAAATGATCAAAAGGGGAAAATGTTACCGACTTAGTTGCCCACATAATAGTTTCAAAAATAAAATATTTACCTATCTGCGCGAGTTGATGAGAACCTTTCGTTTACATCATCAAACTCAACAAAACCTGACCACTTCAAAGATTCGGATTCAAGAAGAGCAAAGTCGGCATCGGTTTACCCCTCCTTATGTACCCGGAACCAAAAAAAGAACACATCGACAAAGAAACTGAAAGTCACCGCACAAATCATCGCTAATTTCTCTATTTTATTCGAAAGACACATCTTTTGTCGGCTCGGCAAGGAAGTGACCTATTCAATGCAACGAGAACAAAAGATCATAGGAAAATAAAATATCCTTTCTTTTTTAAAATAAGATTATCTAAAGCATAATTTACATCAATAATATATCAACACTCGAATTGAGTTTAGTAACATTTTGATAATTTTTCCCCCCATATAAAAGTGAAGGAATGAATTGACTGAAGAATTAGCGGCAAAAGAATTGATAACAAATTATTACGACCTCCGGAGGGAGATTTTTTTTTTTTTTTTTTTTTTTTTTTTTTTTAAACTTTTTCATGAACCCCATCATTCACCAAGGACTACTTTTTTTTTCCCCTATAGGGCATTAATTAAATAATGCAAAATTTATTAAAGCTACATATGATTAGGAAACTAACCTCACAACAATTATAGATGTATCACCCTGCACTACTAAGAAGCCTAAACTTGCCTAACGAAAGCCAGTAAACCCCAATAAAACCCCAATCTACAAAACCATCCATGAATAATCAAAGCAATAGCAGTAGATGAAGAATAAAACCTTGAGGCTATGAAGCCGAGGCCAATAGTTATGATTAAACAAACAAAAGAAAATTGCAAGAGAAACGTAGATTCGTAGGACTCACCCACAAATAAAATAATGGCCCCATTTGTGATTCCTTAAGTCTAGTTCCTGCATACCAAATAGATATTGCCTCAAATTTTGACGCTTTCGTAACATTGTTAATGTCAAAACCAATCATAACGGCAGATTATAAAACAAATTTTAATATGGAAAAATGTTGTGAACAGTTGTAAAAATCATTCTAATGGTTGAAGTCCTCACAGACCTGAAGAAATTCCATTGAAAGGTAATATGCTTGCTTAACATTTAGACTCTCATAATAATCATAAGTAGCATTCCAGTTTATTATGAGTGCGATAATTAGAAATCACCCGCAAGACTAAAAGCTAAGTGAGTATTTAAAAACCATTGTCCAAACTTAATTGATAGTATCCACCAATTAGAAATCGTTTTGCATGTTTATGATAAAATTCTATAATTGAGAAATGTTAGAAAATAAACATAATCCAGAACAGTTAGAAAATAACACAAATAGGCAGCTGCACTTTGGTAAGAGTAATTATTCGACTGTTTTATCACTACATTACTCAATTAAACTGTAATAGTGAGGTACAATTCTAGTTCTAGAGCAAGTGCAAAATGCAAAGAATTGTGTCAGCATGTTGCTACATTTTATAATAAAGGATACAAACTCACCATGCCAGTGATTTATATAAATCAGATTTTTTTAAGAAATTCTTAATCATTCATCAGTCATGCAAATGTGTAATTATAATGTAATGAAATGCCACCAATGAATAAGTTAAGTTGCATGCAGAACAAACTAATAAATATAACATGATGAATATAAGAATGAACCTTAACAAATGGTATTTAATGGACAACTAATATGGAAGCACTTTCATGGATTGATTACATTAAAACTAAGTCTAATTACGAGAGAAGGCAGATAAAGGGAATGGCTTCCTTAGAAAAAGAAGTCACTATTCCATATATTAAGTGATAGTAGCGTTGAAATCGCTCACACCAACTGAAAATTGAACCATCAAGTTGTCTCACAAAAGTGTCAACATCCTCCACCTGGAATGCCCAATCCATCCCTGCTATTGAACACGAACAACGTCGGTGACATAATTAAAAAGAAATTCCTTTAACCACAAAATTGGTCAATTCCAATTGCAACTAAACATTAACACATAGAAGAAGACTTAAAATTCATCGGCACTTCAAAGATTCGGATTCAAAAAGAGCAAAGTCATCATCTGGTTTACCCCTCCTTATGTACCTGGACCCAAAAAAAATACATCAGACAAAGACATATCAATCTCAAACAGAAACACCTAATCTTTAAAAGGTTTCATCGGCACTAACTGAAATGACCATGTACACTATTCCTATATTTCTTGATAAAAAACACATCGACAAAGACATATCAATCTCAAACGAAACACCTAATCTTTAAAAGGTTTCATCGGCACTAACGAAAATAAAGACTTAGATCAATGCTTGATTCTACCATGAAGACTACAACCTTAACCATTAACAACATAAGAATGGCAAGATGAAATGTAAGAGGTAGCGAGAAGAAGTATTTAGATAAATGAACACCGAGTATAGGAGAATTCTTAACGAACGGGGAAAAAATTTGGGAAGAATTAAAAGTAATTGGAACAAAAATGACAAGGAAAAAAGGAAAGGATTCAGCATCATTATAAATTAATTTTCCATATTGATCAAGTTATGGCAAGATTTTCCCTCATGTTCAAACTGACCATGTACACTATTCCTATATTTCTTGATTAAAAAAAAAAAAAAGATGTACTCATATCGTATACCACAATACACACATAACGATCACCTAAAGTATACTTCTTGAATAATATTATAGTTTTCCTAAGACTGAAAAGTATTGGTCTAAAAAACGCCAACTACTTGTTAGATTAAGTTTCAGAAAACATTAAAAAAAAAATAAAAAAAAAAGGTCTAGGAAACATGGGATGAGGTAAGCGTGAGGTTCAGCCAAAATCTTAATATATGTTCCAACATTCACTTACAGCAAAAAAAATACCAAACCAACATAAATGCAAACTTAAATGACAACAAATCATTCTTTCATACCGATATATGACTATTAGCAAATTGAGTTAATGACAACAAATCATTCTGTCATAACCATATATAACTATTAGCAAATTGAGTTAAACCATGACGAATTACCTACTCTTCCAAACAACTAGTTGATTTATTTCCATCCACCAACTGGAAACAGATTAAACACTGCAAATCAGGGATGAAATGATAAATCACAGTCTCACCCATTAAGATCTAATATGATTGAGCACAATATCAAGAAAAAAGGGACAGCGTTCCAATAAGCCTTCTTCAAAAGCATGTGAATCCATGAAGCCAAGCCTTCACAAAAACATAAAAGCTCTATGAGAAGAAATGCAGTGATAAACTAAACATTAAGAAAAATAATCTCAGCTTTATACTACTAAAGCCACAACTTATTGCAAAGATTTGAAGCCAAACCATAACGAATCACGATCTGGCTGTGGTTGTGGTGTTGAAGTATCCATAGCTGATGCCTGATGGTAAAGTATCTGCCTCTAAATAGATGTCTTGCTCTCCTACACACAATGAAAACAACATTTATGATTCTCAAACGACAGATTTTCCCACAGCGACGCAACCCTAAATATCATCATCATCCAAAAACACAACAATCTTAAGAAAACAATTAATACTAATTCATTACCAAAAAAGGAAAAAGTAGTAATTTTGTTCACGGCATAAAAACAAAGAAAGGATAGGATGAATATGAAAGGATTAAAAGCAAAAAGAGAAATTGGGTGCCACTACTCACTGTCTCAAAAAAGAAGAAGCAAGATGATGACCGGAAGGAGATTTCAAACCTTAAAGCTCGATGTAAATGCATTGCGTCAAAAACGGTGATTTGTAGCTCTCAACTCCCCACGATCTGCTTCCGACGATGGGAAGAAAAGAAATAAACACAATCTACTCAAGGGTATAGATGCACAAAGGGTACCGATGAAGAATAGCAATGAAAAGAAATGGCTTTACCGAGGAAAAGCGGCTACGATGATAAAACCGCGAGGAGACCGGTAAAAAGCGCGACGGATCTGAAACACGACATCCAAGAAGAGGAGGGATGAAAAACTGCGCCGAAGAACAAACAGACGGAGCTTGTAGAAGGTGGAATTGGCTGCCGGTGAAAAGTGGAGAATTTCACTACAAAAATGAAGAAGAAATAAGCATTGTCGAGGTCGGAGTCGGAGCTGAGCTTCGCTTAGGGTTTGGCAAGTGTTACAATAGGTGGCGGGTGAGCTAATGGCTTGGCAAGTGTGTGATAGCTGGCAACCGAGGGGCAATTTCGTGAATTCACTCTACCAGGTACATTCACGTACGAAGCCCCAAAACCTGACCAACTTGCAATGTTTAGAATTCAGATAAAAAGAAATGGCTTTGCAAGATGATCCCAACGCTCTCCCTCCGATAGACTCTGGGCAACGTAAGCTTCCACCGGATCGTCCGCCGGCTGAAGGGCAGGATGACCGGAAAAAGAAGAAGAAAACGGAGGATGTTACTCCACAAGCCATTATGGATGACAGAATGCTTGATAATGAAACAGAACAACCAGCTAAACAGAGTATGAGCTCAGATGAAAATGGAAAGTCAGACAAGTAGAATGACAAAGCACCAAAGTTCCCTTCCTATCGAGCTTCTTTGATGGGTTTTAATGGAATTGCTCACACTAATCATGTATTAGAAGAGGATGATTTATTCACAAATGATAGGGAAATCTTCTGGAAATTACCTGAAGAATCGGATGAGATGAAGAGACTCATGGAATTGTATCCCGTAGCACCCTGCACCGAGGAGGAATACAATAAGTGGTGTGAGCCATGGAATTACGCATTTATTCTTACAGTTCTGGGCAAGAGATTCAACCTATTTGTTTTGAAAAAGCTGTTGATAAAACTCTGGGGATTCTCAAGCTTCGAACTCATTGATGTCCCAAACAACTACTTCATTGTTAGGTTCCAAGATCAGGATATGTAGAGATCACACTACCGAAAAGTCTTGTACGATGGACCTTGGGTAATCAAGCAGCATTGCCTTCTCATTCAACGCTGGACTCCTTACTTCAATCCTTACCAAAACCCATTAGGCAGAGTGGCTACTTGGGTCAGAATTCCAGATGTCCCAATGCACTGTTATAACAAACATTGCATCTCTCGCCTGGGGGATAGAATTGGCAGGACTCTGAAGGTTGACATGAACACCCTGCAAGATTCCCAAAATGCATCGCCAAAAATCCAAAGAGGAAAATTCGTGAGAATATGTGTTGAGTTGACCTCCAAAAAAACTAGTTCCAAAGGTAATCACAGCAGGGGCAATCTTCAACGTCGAATATGAAGGACTTACATTGATCTGTTTTGCTTGTGGATGCTATGGCCATAGGCGGGATGAATGTCCCCACAGGTGCTCTTCCTCGCACGCCGATGGTGATTCAGGTCACACCAGTCAGGCCACACCGACGACGTCACAGCCACAACAGGTTCCGAAGTAGCCGATTAATAGACCATCATCAAGCTTATCGCCGGCCACCGTGGAAGATGCATTCGGGCCATGGATGCTGGTTTCTTGTCGGAATCGTGGGCGGCTCCCTCAACGGTCCGATCAAAATCAACCTCGGCGCCTCCCATCGGGGTCTGGAACGATGAAGGCAAGAACGGCTATTGTCACGCATTCAAGATTTGCAGAGCTACAGGATGCCGATGATTTGATGGGTGGCGCTGAGGTCGTACATCCTGAAGTAAGGCAAGAAGATCGCGATCTGAACTTGGGGAAGACGCACTGTCAGTCGGTCAAAAGCAATCCAGCTGGCAAATTAATTTCTCAAAAAATGATTATTGGCCACAAGGCAAAGTTCCAATACAGGCCCAAACAAGACAAGGCCATAAATGGACCAAGCAAGCACGATGGAGCTCATGGATCTGATGGTGGTGCGTTGGTTTTACTGGGCCATGCTGAAATTGCAAATGCATTGACACTTAATGAGGGAGTTGCCAATAATAATCAATTATGTAATGATTTAAATAAATCTGCTGGGCCTATTTCCGTTGGGCCTATTATTCTGAAAGACACTACTGGGCCTATTATTTTGAAAGACACTTCTAACCCCATGGATCACAATAAACAACAACCCGATATCGATGGGAGTCACAATATTAATAATGCTCCAAAACAATCCAGTGAAAAAAAAACAAAAATAAAAATCAACGCACGCATATAATTGTTCAGGGGAATATTAGCACTGTGGCTCAACAGGGTCCTTCTTTTGCGAATCCCCATTCAGACACTATGAAGGAGCGAGGCCGCGACGTAATAGAGCAGAGTCATCATTCGCCTGATCATTGGGACCCAAATAAAGACATCGCACCTGATTTTCTGGAGGGCAATGAAATGCTTGTGCCTAAAACTCAGCCTCACCAGGTAAATAGAGGAGATGTGGCGTTAGCCAAGTACGCATTCTATTCTTACACTTTTATTCATTTTTTCTTATATTAATGATTATTGCTTCTTGGAATTGTCGGGGGGCCGGTAGCCAGACCTTCCCTTTAGATATTAAAGATATTGTCGGTAAATATCACATTAATATTCTCTGCCTTTTGGAGACCCGCATTAGTAGTGATAAAGATAACAAAGTTTGTAGGAAGCTTGGTTTTAGCCATCGGATTCGGGTGGAGGCTAACGGGTTCACTGGAGCTATCTGAATTTTATGGGATAGCGATGCTTTTGATATTACGTACCTCACCTCTTCCACCCAATTACTTCATTGTCAAGTTAAAGATCTTACTACTAACACATTAAGCATTGTACCATTGTATATGGGGAAACTACTTCTATGGGCAGGACTACCTTATGGGACTCTCTCCATTCCCTATCTATTTAAAATCTTCCATGGATTGTGCTGGGTGATTTTAATATCTATTTGTCTCCAAATGATAAGCTTGGGAGTGCGGAGCCGCCTTGGGCATCAATGCAACAATTCAAGAATTGTATAGATGGCACTGACCTCATCGAGGCTAGCATCCATGGAGGCAAATACACTTGGGAAAGAAAGGGGTTGAAAGAGAGGCTTGATTGGGTTTTTACCAACATTAACTGGATCAACCATTTTCCAAATTGCATAGTTCGCCATGAGCTCAAATTCAAGTTTGATCATAGGATTGTGGTGATGGATTCGAATTCGGCTATCCAGAGAAGAAGTTTCCGCAAATCTTTTTCCTATCAACTTGCATGGTCTCTGGAAAATGAATTTAAAGACATCACCAGGGAAGCTTGGCGTGAGAAAGATTGGCTCCAAGGTCTCCAGAGTTTTCAAATATCCGCCACTGATTGGAATGATAACAAATTGGCAATTTTATGAAAAAGAAAAGAGAGCTAATTCGTCGTTTGGAAGGAATTGATAAATGCAGGAGAAATAATTTGCAAACGGGTTTGTACAGGCTTGAAAGGAAGCTTTGGGAGGAGTACCATAAAGTAGCTACCCAAGAAGAAATTACCTGGTTCCAGAGATCTAGAAGTAAGTGGCTGCAGGGGGAGATAGAAATACTAGATTTTTTCATGTTTTTAACATGATCAAAAGGAAAAAGCAGAGAATTGTGGCAATCCTGAATGATATGGGGAATTTGGTCGAGGATCATGACACGGTAAAGATGATGGCCCATGATTTCTTTCTCAATCTCTATACTCGTGATGCTTCGGTTAAAGACCCTGGAGAGTTGCGCTCTAATTTCCCTCTAATCGATAATCATGAATTGCAGATGCTGGCAAGACAAGTTACAAGAATGGAAATAAAGAATGCAACTTTTGCTATAGGAGCGTTTAAAGCCTCGGGTCCTGATGGCCTCAAAGCCCATTTCTTTCAGACTCAGTGGAATGTTGTGGGGGATAAAATTTGCGATCTCATTGAGGATTTTTTAAGAAACCCTCCAATATGTCCAACATTAATAAGTCCAAGATTGTTCTTATACCTAAGGTTGATAACCCCTTGACGTTAAGAGATTTTCGACCAATATCTTTGTGTAATGTGAGTTTTAAAATCATCACCAAAGTCTTGGCTAACAGGTTCAGAAGTATAATGGATCGTCTTATAAGTCACGAGCAATGTAGCTTTATTCAGAATAGATCCGCTTGTGACAACATCTAATTGCTCAAGAGATCATTCATTCTATGAGAATGAAGAGCAGGAAGAAAGGATTCATTGCCAATCAAAATTGATATGGAGAAAGCCTTTGATAGATTGGACTGGGGATTCATTAAAAATACTCTCATGTGCTTGAATTTTGACAACAATCTTATTGATATCATTATGGCCTGTATATCTACTGCTTCTATGTCCATCCTCTGGAATGGCGATGAGAGCCCGAGCTTTATTCCCTCTAGAAGTGTTAGACAAGGAGATCCTTTAAGCCCGTACATCTTTGTCCTTTGTATGGAATGCCTCGGTCATCTTATTAAAGCTGAATGCCAGGCCCAGAGATGGAAACCATTTACATTTAAAAGAGGAAGCCCTCATATCTCCCATCTGTTTTTCACTGATGATCTCATTCTTTTTACGGAAGCTTCAGTTAGCCAAATGATGGAAGTTCGTAAAGTAATGCAAACCTTCTGTGAGGTCTCTGGTCATCGAATTAATCTGGAAAAATCAAGAATGTTTTGCTCTACTAATGTTAACTTTAACAAAGCCCTTGAGCTTAGCAGATTGCTTGGGATTGGGATTACTCCTGACTTGGGAAAGTATTTGGGGGTGCCGCTTATACATAAGAGAATAACGAAACACACTTATCACCCCATTGTGCAGAAAGCTCAGAAGAAGTTGTCAATGTTGAAAAGTAAATACTTGACTATCGCTGGGCGCTCTGTTCTTATAAAATCTGTGCTATCTTCCCTTCCCAGCTACTATATGCAGTTGACCCTCCTCCCCATTTGTATTATAAATGAAATTGACAAGATCTCCAGGACATTTCTTTGGTCTCAGGATGTTGATATGAGGAAAATGCACCTTGTTGCATGGAATAAAATTACGCAAGCTAAGAGGGATGGGGCCCTGGAATTCAAGAATCTTCGAAACCAAAATAAAGCTTTCATTATGAAGCTCTGTTGAGCCTCTTGACCAGAAGGCAAGCCCTATGGGTCCAGTGCCTATGGTCTAAGTACAATTGCGGTAATTCTTCTATGCCTAAAGTCTCAAGAAAGAGAAACTCGTCCTCCGCATGAAAAGCGATTGTTGATGTTTGGGAGAAATTTCTGAACGGAGTGGGAAAAAGGTCAACGATGGGGCAGGAACTAAATTCTGGACGGATCTTTGGCTTCCATTTGAGCACCCCCTTGTCAACTTTGTGGTGGACCCATCATTGATTAATGACGATGAGACTGTCCGGGACCATCTTCTGATAAATGGGCGATGGGATTCTAACAGGTGGAGGGGGATCCTTCCTCCTCATGTTATCAACAGTATCTCCAGAGTGTGCCCTCCTTCTGGCAACTCCCCTGACATTTTCACTTCGAGGAATGCGAAGGACGGGTGCTTCTCAGTTAAATCTGCCTATCTTTATATTTCTGATCATAGACGTGTAAACGTATGCGCTTTCCGGTCCCTCATGTGGAAGTGGCAGCTCCCTGAGAAAGTTAAATATTTCATGTGGCAGGTCGGTCATGAGCGACTTGTGACCAACTCTCTCAGGGTCAAAAGAGGTCTTGTAAATGAGAGCCTTTGCCCGTTCCAATGTAACTCCGAGGAGACCGTGATCCATATTCTCAGGGACTATGAGAGGGCAAGGAAGCTGTGGAAGCAAATCTTAAAATCTAACTATTTCTCTCAGTTTTTTGCAGGTAACTTGCATGCATGGCTCAATTGGAACACCCGACACAACCCTGGAAAAGGAAGATTTCAAAATTTTTTGTGGGCGCGAGTCTTCAGCCTTGGGTGCTAGATCCTATGGACATCGAGATGCAACTTCTTATTTCAAGGAGAAAATAAAGATACCAGGGAGTTGCTCCAACTTTGTAACTATCTACTTATGGAAAGCAATGTCAATCACAATTTAACTCATCAAATTTTTCACCTTGGCAGGCATGATGAGAGATCTTGGACCCCACCTCCAGCTGATGCAGTTCGAATTGACGTGGATGGATCGGTACGGCACCAATTTCAAGCAGCTTGTGGGGGAGTAATCAGGAATACTGAAGGCCGATGGCTGATGGGGTTTTGCAAGCCCCTTGGCCTCCATACCGTCATGGAGGCAGAGCTTCATGCCATCTTGCTAGAATTGAAGTTGGGACATCAGATAGGTTTCCAAAAAGTTCTCCTCTACTCCGACTCTCTAGAGGCTGTGAATAGCCTCATGAAAGATCGCTGCCACGACGACCATCCGTTTAGAGACGTCATCATGGAGGCCCGAGACCTTCTCTTCCAAGACTGGGATGTGGCGCTTCACTATACCCCAAGAGAAAACATCTCATGTGCGGATTATATGGCAAAGGAAGGCCACGATGCTCCTGCCGATGCAGACGTGATATTAGTTCCCACGGTTCCTCAACGATGTCGACATATGGTCCTTAACAACCAGTTGGCCTGTCATTCCTAGTTCTCATCCAAGTTGATGTATTTTTTTGTGCTAGACTCCTGTAGTCTAGTATATTTCTTCTATTTTCAAGCGCTAGCTTGCCTGTAATCAATATATATATAAAAACGCATCCCCTCAAGCCGCACCGTTCACGGCTTATCATTGGCTCTCCTCACATATTAGTGTTCCTAAGCCGTGCATCAATTGTAGATGAGCCGTTTCTTCACTTCGGCTCATTATTCATGGGACAACGCAATCTCGAAACCCGTAATACCTTTTCCTCCTTCAACCACGCTCTCTCTCTCTCTCTCAACATCTGCACACCTTCGCACCTCTACTCAAAATTCAAATTCTTCCTCCTTGTAGAGATATCACAAGAGCTATGACTTCTCTGCCTCACCGAGATCTAAAAGAAGCAAAAGCCATGGCAAGTCAAGCAAGAACAATAACACTTACTCATCGCTTCCCATGCGGGATAAGTTTTCTGCACTCGTACCTGATCTGGGCGAGAGGAGGCATAAGATTTATTCGCAGACGACGAATCGAGTTTCACAACACCTTCTCTCGCACTCTCACAGATTCGGTCGCCAGACTTTGCATTCTCGATTCGCCTTCTCTCCCTTCACTTTCAGTCGAGTCTCACAGCGCCGATCAAAGCTCGATCTTGCCAGACTCTACAGATTCGATCTCACTCTACTACCTATTTGTGCGATCTGCCTCTTCTCTGGTTCTCCCAACTTTAAGTCCGAAGCAACGATCGATGTTGTCCAGTTTTGTGGTATCACTTCTCTCGTATTTTCAGTGTTTCAAAAAAAAAAAAAAAAAATCTCTCCTCGTGTTTTATGTGAGTGCGATAGAACCGTCGTTAAAAATCAAGCGGAGAATAAAACAAATGCGGGTGATTGACGGAAGCGAGATCCAGGGGAGCAGAGGAAAGAGGAGTAACGGGACGAAGCAAGATTTCTAAAGATAATGAAAAGGTTTGTAGATCTATACTTGTGAGTATATCCATGACTATTTGATTCTCCATGACTGTTTATGGGATTAAACCGCAGATTGTTCTAGATCTAGAAAATGTCGCCGTCAAGTTCGCGGTACAACTGCTGTTCTCTCGAATTTCATTTCCAATTTGTACCTATTCGCTTTCATAAATATATTCCTCTTCACAGATTTCTTATATCCATTATCTTTCTGTTTAAAGCTCTATTCCCAGATTACATAAGAAAAAATATTTTGCTTAAAAAAAGTTGATTATGCTGTGTTACTTATCGATATAGGTATGGACTAAATGAAGAAAAAGCAGAATGGGTTATATATGATACAGATGTAGGGCAGCAGCAGCACTTTGATATGTTCTTTAAGGTATCTTTCATATGCTAATGTCCAAATTATTTTACGGCTTTATTTTGTTATCGTATAAATTGTTCTTGCCAATATTGTTACCCTTATCGGTTGACTTTCCTGACAATAATCATTTGTTGTTTCCTTACTTATTCGTGTTAAATAATCCATACAGTTTATTACTTAGTTTATTCCTAATAAGCAAGTCACGGCTGAGGCAAGTGTGAAGTTCCAAGTGTCATGTTGGGTTTGACCAAAGATCCATTTTTGCTTGATTAAATTGTTTTATTGGTTGATTTGCTTGATGAAGCCAAGAATCGCAGCAAAAATGCCCTAATGGAACGTGGTAAATTACTGGATGCCAACTTCATGAAGTTTTTTGATTGGTTGATTTGCTTCAAATTCATTTTTCTAGCTACCGGAGGAAATTTTTTGTGTCCTTATTTAACTCTTCAGCTTCCAACACTAATGGGACAGGTGGGAAGCTAGGCCTCAAATGATGCAGAGCCTTAAGTCTTCCATCTCTTACATATTGAAGTTCAAAATAAGTTCAAAATTTGATATGATATTTTGAAGAGTAGGTATTTCAAAATAAATGTCATGTGCATGTTCAACTCTAGCCAGAGACTTGAATGAGTTGAATCTAACTTGATGTAACACTTCAAAATATGCATGCAATAAAACCTCTCACTTGAAATCAGTATTATGTTATCCCCTGTTAAGTATTATGCAAGGTTTGAATGCACTTTTGTAGGCTCCGCTTTATCACTTTTAGTTTTAGGATGCACTTTTGGGAATAGAGTAAAGCTTACTTTATTTCAAAGCTGTGTTTCATTTTGCTAAATACGCAAGTCTTCTATGAAATTTCTCATTCTCTACTCACTGTTCATTAACTTGCTTTGCCATTTTTCTTAACTAGATTTTTCAAATAAGCACTTGGTTTATTGGTACTCAGTCATGGAGGATAAATTGAATTTATTTAACCTTGGCTGGCTAAGTCTTGGTCAGGGAGGCAATCTGTGCACTTTAATATGGGGTTAACCTCTGTTATTCTAATTTTTTCTCATCACCTCTCTCGCCATCTAATACCTCAGGCTCCCTCCATTTAATACCATTTTCCTCAGGCAGCTGATTAATACCATTTTCCTCTTCAGTATGGCTAATAAAATTAGTCAAGGGGTTTTGGCGCTGTTTATTACACAGAGCTAAGAGGCGAGGTAGTGACGCATATTGTTTTGGTTTGTTAATTATTGATTGTTGAATGTTGTGGTCTGACTAAATTATTTGTTTTGCCGATTAAAGATTATACCATATTTGCCGTGTTTGTCATATGCATGAGCAATTCAAACAGAATCTTCTTTTGTTTATGTGCCTTTTGTGGAAGGATAGTTTGAACTGATGGGTTATAATTTTGTTTGTGATGGGCTATGTTAATGAATCAGGTTGAGGATTTTGACTTATCATGACTTCAACAAAGCTCCTCATGGCTGTGGTCTCTGACCTCCAAACATGTGCAAGGTACTCTATTCTGTCATCCTTCAATTCTCTTACTTTTCTGTTCTGAATGGAAAGAAGAAGAAGAACACTCACCTTTGATTATCAAATTGCATATGAGCTTTTTAAAGTTAAAAATGATCAAACTAACCCCACCTGTACACACATATATGTAATTCATGTCTGGGTATAGGATTTCTTAGCATTCATTGCATTAACAAGATTTGAAAAATAAAATGAGGTCGTTATTGATTGTGCAAGTTAGATTTAGTTTCTTGATGCCTTTAGAAAAGATTTTATTAGTATTCATTACATTAACAGGATTTGAAAAATAAAATGAGGTTGTTATTGATTTTGCAAGTTAGATTTAGTTTCTTGATGCCTTTAGAAATTTTTTTTTTTACTCCTTGAATGAAGGTTGAAATAACAAAGCTCTGTGATATCTGCAACAATCCAGACGCCATTGTTAGCTGGAGGAAGTTCCCAAAACATGATAGTTTCCATGTACACTTTCTCAATGCATTCATTGTCCTCCCTCTTTTAAGCAAGCCCTCGGTCCTGCTGTTTTAAATCAGATGCTTGCATGCATGAAAACACAGGAAGGAAAAAAGAAGCATAACAAGTTTCAGCAGAAAGAAGCAGAACAATAAGGCCGAGGGAGGAAAAAAGCACATGAGAAGGCTCAAAAGCATAAATGAAGAAAGTCACAAAGGCTACAATCAAATTCTGCAATTAATAGCTTTGCCCCTATGGTAAAGACAAGAAGAAAGAAGCCTTCATGAAAGAAGTATAGAGGCAACAAAAGTTTTAATTACCAAATGCATAGGACTTAGAATTGAACCACTTTTGTGACTAAGTTTTTATTGATAGCAAAGTAAGAGAAATTACCTTTCCTGCATGTCAATATTTTAGATTATGGAATCAGTTTAGTGCATTAGGGATGATGTTGACAAATTTATTATTGGTATTTTCAGCTAGCAACCATATAAGTTTGAAATGATAAGCAATTTCTGTATGCCTAAACTTAACTGTGATTGTAATATGCCTAAATTTACCATTTTCCTTTTGGTTCTGCAGAGAGCCTACATGCATGAACCAAAGTGCCTCGAAGCAAATTTGCTCCTGTTCTTGCATACTTTCACAAATGTAAAACAGGAACGCATTAGCTCTGCGTCTGTGAACCCCCGCTTCTTTACAAAGCATCTTTATGAATGCATTCACTATTTGGTATTTATTCCGGATCAAATCTGTGTGTTATGGTCAAGTTGAAGAAATTTATCTTGACAAACCATGCAGTTCGCATATGCTTTTTATCCTTACCTCTGCTTCGCTCTGTACCTCATATGACTATGACTGAGGTGCCTGAATGTAGCTGGCCTTTTGTGTATAAGTAATATATTGAGCATCGTGTAGTTCTTCAATCCATGATATGTTTCCATATTCGTTGTGTCACATATCTCCATGGTGTTAATGGTCTTAATACTCCTGTTGTTTCAATACTTTCATTGAAAAGGGTATTGTTTTTACGTGACCTTTTTATCTATGCTTTTCGACCAACTATAAGCAACGGGTAATTGGTATCTTTAAGCTATTCTATTTTCTCTTTGCATTTTGACACCCATTAGCAAAAAAGTGGCATTTTCGAGGAAAACTATTTATCTCGGTATGTGTTTGTAATGTCACTATTTTCATCTCAATATACACTAAGATATGATGTTTTTTGATAAACTTTTGTCTTCAATTAGATTCAGGTATTACTTGAGATAATTTTTTAGTGACAAAAGTTACATGATTTTTTATCAATATATATTTATTTTTCCTTACTTCTGAATTGCTAGATTGTCAAAAACAAAAAAAAAGATTTATTTAACATCTTAAAATCTCAGTTTTATAAAGAAAAGGCATTTTATAATTCAAACTGTTATATATATTGATTCTATCTCATTTACTTACATGTATTTAATTTTTTTAAGTATTATCTCAGTTTCTTTTTACTTAAAAAAAGATTTATTTAACATCTTAAAATCTCTTTGGAGTTTTTAGTGTTTTTAGGTTAAGATAAATTATGTTTCTTTTATTTACCCTAAAAAATTATTTTCTCATAAAGAAAAAAATCACAGATTTTAATTATATATTCATATATGTAAAAAATTAAATATATGTAAATTAAATAATTTGAAATAAATCATTATTATTCTATCTCATTTACTTACTTTCATATATTTAATTTTTTAAATATTATCTCAGACTTTTTTGAAAAACTAAAAAGAGATTTATTTATGCTTCTCAAAATCTCTTTGGAGTTTCTAGAAGTTTTTAGGTTAAGAAAAATTATTTTCTAAAAAATATTACTTAAAATAACTTAAAGTGAAAATTTAATTCACCCCAAAACTTTAACCCATTCCCTTACATGTGGTATGACATTACACCATCTCTTTCACCGTGTTTCTCACCCAAGTTAAACTTCTCATGTTCATTTTGCACAGAAAATGGAGCGTTTTAAAGCAACGGATGGTAGCAGGGAATAGTGGCAAAGGAGAGAAGCTGATCCTTTCTGATTTTAAAAAATTGTTGCCCACATGGGACAATGTAAAATGAAGTTCACACCAAGTAAAGAAGAATGCAACAAGATGAAAGCAATTGAATTTATTTATTTATTTATTTTAAACAATCAGTCAAATTTAAGCTAATATTAAAATGAAATCCAATTGTGGCAAAGCAAATATCACATCACAATGTTAGTGGCGACTTGGGCGATTGTGATCAATCGAATCGAAATTTCGATAGGAAGGAGACGTTGCATTCAATGAGACTATCGACAAGAAGGATCAATTAAGTCTTCATCTTTGTCCCAAACCACCAAATATCATGAAGATGTAGAAGCCTCGTATCAATGGTTCCAAAGCTGACTGCGTGATGAGGAAACTTGGATTCAATAATTGGATTCATGTTGAAGCTATTGGATTTGTTGGGGGAATTTAGTTACTTTGGAATGAATGGGATTATGATATACAATATATCTCCTCAAATGAGCAAATTCTTCACTGCCGGATATGTGATAAGTGCTCTTTCAAAAATGTGTTGAGATTTCATTTGTAATATGTACTCTAAATCGATTGAATGATATTTTTATTTAACATTATTGGGGTTTCATTTCTAATCGGTAGTAATTCATTGATAGTGATGTCTTAATATTTTTTTAAAGAGAAGAAAGTGACATCACTTTGAAAGTAAAATATATTTAAGTAACCCATAAAATACTATCATCTCGTAACGCACGGGGAAGTAAAAGCTCGTTTAAGAAGAAAAAAAGAATTCATCACCCTACCGGATACTTTTTTTTTTTTTTTTTTTTTCGATCTAAGCGAGATACATTCACGCACTGAGCCCCAAAACCCGACTAAATTGCAATGTTTAGCTGACACTGTTGCATTCAATAGTAATTTGTGAGAGATGCTACGGTGAATGGCTTGGCTAAACGGCTTGGCTACTATTACTATGAACTATGAAGTTTATATTGATTTGCTTATCTTTTGATATCGATATATAGTAGTTTCACATAATCACTTGTGTTTGGTCCCTAACTTTTGAGTTTAAAATTGACGTACGTTAACAAAATATAAGGAGATATCTACATGTATATATAAGCTTAATAAGCTAAACTTGTTTGATTTATTGTATTTCATTATTTTTATTTTAAAAATCTAGTTAATACTCCTCCAGTCTTAAATATAAGACATATTTATCCAATTTAGATAGATTAAGGAAGTTGGTTGAGTAAATTAATTTGGCATAGATTTTCTAAAACACCCTAGTCATCATCTTCCCTAATTTTTTATTTATTATCTTCCTTGATTATTGTTAACGAATATGAAAATCATGTCTTATATTTAGGAGAAAAACCAATTCCCTAAATATGTCTTAGATTATAGATCAGAGTGAGTAATTTGTTGGAATATACATAGTTCATTCTTGGTGGATTAGAGCCGCCCAAGCCCAATGCAAGTAAGGCTATTATGTGATAGATTTCTTTCAATTTTTTGTATGTTAGGTCTATGATATAGTATTTTTTTATTCCCCGTCAATAAAATTCCTAGCTCCGCCTAGTGTAAACACTTTACTTGTGAGGGACATTCTATGGTGATTTATCTTTGCCAAATTAATTACCTTACTACTTGCTTTTTTTTAGGTAAAAAAGATTTCCGCGAAAGTTTGATTCTTGAATGTTTGAATTGACTTCAATTTTGCAGTGCCTTCTTAAAAAAGTTTTTTTTTTTTTTTTTTTTTTTTGGTTGGCAAAAAGTGAAGCCCTTTCATTTTAAAAGTCTTTGAAGTCCATCTTACGGCAATTCTACTTTCTTTTTACTAAATTGTTTTTGCCAAGAAAAATCCTCTTGGCTTGTATACATATGAATCTCAACTATTTTAATTTGCAAATTACATGTTAAAAAGTAATGTTACTACCCCAGAGAGGAAAAATGCACTTTTTAAAAAAAATATATATATATATATATATTAAAAATACCATATATATTGCAATAGCTTAAAATTTGAGTTAAAATGCGCAAGGTAAAGAACGATTGCTGTCATAAATTAAACACGGCTAAATTGCGCACATGGAAATCGCTCACTCGATCACAATCCTTAAGCCATCATTAACCCTGATTCTCCAACCTTTGTTTAGGTTTCAAAAAATCAAAATAATTCATGTCGGCCAAATTACAAAATAAATCATTTTCAACAATAGATTTTTAATTTTTTTTAAATTTGGATTAATTTTTTTTTAAATAATGGTGTATTATACTTGATAAATATAAATATGTCAAATGTATAAGTACTTTTTCCTTCACTATCAAATACCCATTCAAAGCAAAATCAAAATTTCCCACTCCTTACCATCATGTGCTTGGATCGATTGCTTGTGAGTCAAGCTATCTAAATCAATGGTCTCATGTTCAAGCCCACAGGTACTTATCCTACTTAAAAGTAAAGAGGTTCCCCCCATCGTAGGCCTACATGCCCCTGGTGGGGAAAAAAAAAAAAAATCCCACTCCAATCTTCTTCAAGGGATATCCTGAAGAGATTGTGCCATATTTCTTTTCTCTGTTGTTTTTCTTTCATGAGCCTCTAGAATTAAGTAATCACCCATTGTGTGAAAATTACCGAAATAGACACATATTTTCACCAAAATTCAATTGAGCTATTAAATAACTTAAAGGCTGTCCGACAAATAGGGTGCGTTTGGGATAGTATCTGATGGAAAAATAAGTCCATCAGATGGGGAAAAAGCCCATCAAAGGGAAAACCTGATAATTGAGTGTTTGGGATCGCATTAGTGTTTGATGGGCTTCTGAGTTTGATGTGGGTTTAAAAATAAAATTTAAAAAAAAAAAAACTCATTGTTGGAGCTTCTCCTACTTCACAATGACTTCTAAAACTATGTCAAAGTTCATGAGAAACAAAAGTCACTTCTACCATTGCTATCCCAAACGGACCCTATTATGTCAAGTTGTCAAACTTTAGCAACTAATAATGTTTCCTTTTGGGTTCAAACTCTGTGAAGTTTCTCGCCAAAGAAAAGTTAATCCTTTTGCCCATGTCAAATTTTCCAATAATTTATCTGATTGATTGGATAATTTGAAGGAAAGAAGCATGCTGGGAAAAATAAATTAGGGTGGAATTGTGAACAACTTATGAATACACGCACACATACATCCTACTTTTGCGGTCAAGTCGTCATTATTGTTGTTAAAATGTTGGCTCTTTAATATGATCTTTTTCCACAGCCGTGTCAAAGAAAATGAATGCGCGTGGAAACATCACTATGCTATAATGTAAAGTCTATGATCATAAAGCCTTTCACACTGTGTTTGTATGACAATTTCAAGGTGGCTAAGAGACTGATCTGTAACTTTAAACTTATATTGTTTAATATCACTTTATCATTTTATCTTCACAGCCAAATCCTAGACACTGAAATTGTTATATTTATGATGGATTATCGACACGGAAGAGAAATGTAGGGCAAGGAAAATTTTTGAAAGTTGGATTTAAAGATATTAAAAAAGCGGGATTGTAAAATTTTAATAGAAAGAAGATATAAAATAAAGGGTTAAGTAGCAAATCTATTTAGAAGTACACGCCCAGAAGCAATTTTGCCTTGGAAGGTTTTTCTTGTGCAATGTTGCCCCGGAAGTTTAAAAACGTAGCAATTTTACCCTTTAAAAGTTAACGACCAATGTCAATTTTTTAACGGTTAACGTTAGTTTTTTAACGGAAAAATTACTATTTATTACGTTTTTAAACTTAGGAGCAACATTAAGCAAAAAAAAAAAAAAACTTTCATAACAAAATTGCTTCTGGGCGTGTACTTCTAGAACAAATTTACCACTTAATCCTAAAATAAAAGAGTAAGAAAATTTAACTAAAAATTTTCAACTCTAGTTCCCTAATTTTGAAATACAAGTAATACAAAATTTTCCTCCCTTCTCACTCCTCCAAATACCTCGTAGGCTCGTACCTGACACTGACATGACAGTCCCTAAAACGATATTGTCCATATGATAGTGACTAGACATTCCTTACCTTCCCTTTCCTACGTAGAATCCCAGGCGCAAATATTACTAAATCCATTATTTTAAATAAGAACAAGCTTATGATAAGTATAGGCGAACCGAGGTGTAAGGTTGAGGGGCAAGTGCCCCCCAATTAGACGATGTCGTTTTTTTCAACAAAAAAAAATAGGGTAAAATCGGAATCACATTTTCCCTAAATCTTCATCTTCATCTTCGGTTCGAGACTCGGGCATAATCGTGGCGGTGCGCGCAAGTCGCGGGTCTAAGGATATAAAATCATATCTTCTTCTTCGCCTCTTGTCGGCTATTGTTGCTATTCCGGAAGTTTATTCTTCGCCTCTCCCAGTCGTTCGTCTTACATGCGTTGTCGTTCATCAGTTCCTTTTTGGGTCTTCAGCTATAGCTAGTGGCGGACCCAGAAAATTATTGGAGGGGGTACCATTGGTGGGGGGATTTGGGGGTCTGCCCTCGAAAATTTTTTTAAGCAAAATTTTAAATGCATTAAAAAAAACAAAAGAATATAAAGGGAAAAACAAAGCCAGGGTATATTACAATAAAAATAATTACAATGTCATCCTTCTAGGCCTAATTTTTTGGAATTCTATCATAATTGCCTCATTATCAATGCTATCAAATACATCTTTTTCAATATAAGGTACTAGGCAATCATTCAACCATTCAACCATTCATCCCCTATCCTATTACGAAGTACGGTCTTGATGTATTTCATAGCTGAAAATGCTCTTTCCACGTCTGCGATTGCTACGGGCAAAGTTAATACTAACTTCACAAGTAAATAAACCAAAGGATACACAATATGTTTTTTCTTTTCAACCACATCCTCTTGGCAAGATCAGCTATTCCTTGCAAATTCAAAAAATCAAGATCAAGTTGCACATCAACAATATACGTGTCGAGCTAATATTCAAGCATGAAAAAATCATTCAAATCAAAATCTGAAGGATAATAGTGGGCAAATTCACACAACTTATTATTGTCAAATGCCGAGAAAGAGTTGCATGAATTTAAACATAACATGCATTCCGACAAATTTGAACTAACTTCACTAAAACGATCATTCAACTCTTGAAGTTGAGTATCTATCACTGCATAAAATATGTTAACCTTAAAGTGATGCAGATGAGTAACTGGTTCTCTACTTTTTGTTCTCCCTTGTACTTGCAATATACTTTCCATATCAGGGATATCTATATCATGTTTTATACAAAATTCAAAAGTCTTCTGAAATAGATTATCCCACCCACTATCTCTCATCTTCAGTAATAACACCTTTGAAACTTTTACAAGAGTCATAGCATTCACAATATCTTGATCTTTTCTCTGAAGTGCTTGTGACAACTCATTCATTATTACCAAGACCTTGATCATCAGGTGTAAAAGTAATACAAATTCAAAAGTTTCCATACGCATCATAAGGCCAGAGGCTTCAGACCTTTTTGCATGCATAAGGGTTATATCTTTTTTTTTATAATTTCTAGCACATTAAGCACAGGATCCCTTTATATTCTTTTGTTTTTCTAATGCATTTAAAATTTTGCTTAAAAAAAAAATCGAAGGCAGCCCCTCCGATAGTGCCTCCCTCCAATAATTTTCTGGGTCCACCACTGATGATAAGTAGAACATTGGATTCTATATTGATATGGGAAGCTAGGTTAAGATCTTTGAATCTATGTCTGAAATCATCATAATTAATGCTTCAGGTACACTAAAACCCTAAAGGAGATCCAGGCCATCCCTGAGGATGAAGGCTACCGTAAGGCCGTAGAAGCTTCACACTCAATTTTTCACCGGAAGAGGAAGATTGGGAAGTGATCAAGAAGTGCCTTGGCTGTGGCCAAGTCGAAGAGGCTAAAGACGAGCTCACGCTCATCGCCAAAATGATCGGTATTGAAAATTGTTATATCTCTTTTCTTTATGCTATTAGGATTGACGATAATGATTAGTATTGATGAATGTTGGCAAGAAATTTATTTTCAGTGAGGAAGGGAAATTGTAGAAAATGTGATCTAAGTATAGAAAAGTTAGCTAATTTTGCTCCGATGTTATCTCTTAGGGTAAAATAATTATTTGGTTTATGAGAATTTAGAGGATACAATAAGCAGTCTCTGGATGATTGTATAATGTATTTTGTGAAGTATGAAAGGAAACTTTTATATGAGTTTCTCTTCTTTTTTCTTTTTTTTTTTTTTTTTGGGTAAAGGAGCAAAAATACACATGTGCTTTACCCTCGGGAGCGCCCAGCATCATATACTTTTTTTAGGAGCAAAAATACACATATGGTTACATTTTAGGAGCAAAAGTCACACAAAACCTTCAGCCACTGGACGTTGACTGTTAAATAGCCATTGTTGACTGTTACTGCTGATGTGGATGATAAAGTGGAGGATGTGGATGATGAAGTGGGAGCTAAATGCTGACCGGGAAATAATCAGACTGCCACGTTAAGCATTTCGATGAGGATTAAAAAGTAGGAACCTTTTTTTTTGTCGAAGGCGGCATTATATTACCACTTCAGAATCAGACAAATACACTATTGTCCATCAGTAAACATAATGCAAAAGTACAACATAAAGCTAAAGGCCGAAGCCATACAAAAACAACAAAAAACATAATTAAGCTACATTCCTCCCAGAGCTGAATCGAGAAGCAGCGTCCATGACTGGAGAAGTCTGCCTTGCCTCCAAAGTTAGAAGAGTCAATAAAGAGGGTGATGGTTGTGACACCCACCCAATAGGGCACACCCCCTTATAAGCATTTGCTACAAGAAGATCAACAACACGGTTACCCTCACGCGAAGTAAACGAAAGAGAGAACTCAACTTTGGAAGAAAAAAGACTAATAATGTCATGAATAATGCTTCTACAACGCCAGTCAAAGGAAGAAGGTGACTTATCAATAACACAATTAACCAAAAAGAGGCAGTCGGACTCAAAAATAGCATCATCAATCTCTAAATCAACAGCAATCAGCAAAGCTCTTTTCAGAGCAAGAGCTTCTGTCATAAAAGCTGATATTGATTTCAGTTTGTCAACAAAGCCCCACATAAAAAATCCAGAATGATCTCGACCGACCACACTAATTGCTGCCTCCTCAAGTCCTAAATGAAATGAACCATCACAGTTAATTTTAACTCTATTGCTGTCCGGTGGCACCCAGCAATCAGGAACATTGGGCATCAGATCAGCCCCTACAGATGCATTATCCACTTTATCCAAGGCACAGAAAAATTCATCAGCACTATTCTCAGCCAACATAAGTACAGTTAAAGGATTAGGCTCTCTAAACTCAAAGACTTTCCCATTTCGCGTTTTCCAGATATACCACAGTAACCAACAGATCAAAGCTAAGTCATGTGAGGAAAACGATGACATACCAGAAGCTTGCAGCCACCAGTTGTTGAAATTGGTAACACTTACAGCATCGATTCTAGCCCCTAACTGACATCCAAACCAAATGCAGCGGGTCCATGAGCAATGAAAGAAGAGATGTTCAATGATTTCCACTTTGGCTTTGCATATGGGACATATTCTGGATTGGGCTCTTCGCCTCTGGAACAGGGCGTCATTAGTGGCTAAGGCCCGGTTGAGGATTCTCCACATGAATTGCTGAACCCGTGGAGTAGTCTTGAGCTTCCACACTAAGTTCCAGCAAGAAGAGGGCACCACAAAGGAAGGGCCAGCTTTGTTAATTTTCTGTGAATGCTTTTCTTTTTCGTTAATGTACCCCAACTTCACCAAGTACTCCCCATCCCTCGCACTGGTCCACACCATCTTATCATCTAATCCATTATTGTGAATGGGGATATCTCGGATGGCTATCTTGACTTCATCCGACAAAAATTGGGCTATAGAACCGAGGGCCCAAGAACCATCTACAATCAAGTCACAAACACGCCCCTATTTAACACTAGGGTCCACACAATTTAATGGTTCTTCAAGGGGAGAAGTCTTAGGAATCCAAGGCTCCCCCCAAATACCAATCTCGCTGCCCGAGCCCACATCCCATTGGAGATCTTGCAAGAGAAGGTCTTTACCACCCACAATACTTGACCAACACCATGAAGCTCTGGAGCCTTTAACTGCCTTGATAAAATTACCCTTAGGAAAGTATACACTCTTCAGAACTCTTGCCCACAGATCACCCGGTCGCTTCAAAAGCCTCCAAGCCGTTTTAATCAACAATGAGTCATTCATAACAGCAAGATCTTTGAAGCCCATACCCCCTTGATCCTTACAGGAGGTGAGAAAATCCCAAGCCTTCCAATGCGTACGGCGGCCAAATGCGTTTCCATCCCACCAAAAGTTGGCTATGAGACTATGTATTTCTTTACAGTTCTTGATGGGAAACTTGAAACAGTTCATGGGAAAAATCGGGATCACTTGTATAGCAGCTTTAATTAATACTTCTCTTCCACTGAAGGAGAGAGAGGAGAGCCCCCAACTCGAAGTTTACTAGTGATCCGCTCCCTAACATATGCCGGCGCTTGGCATTTGGTCTTCCCATATCTTTAGGGGATCCCCAAGTACTTCCCTGGATCATCAGTGTCTAAAATACCCAGCGTGTCCCCAACCATATTCCTCACTTCCATAGGGGTGTTAGGAGAGAAAAAAATGCTGGATTTGTCTAAGTTGATTACTTGGCTAGAAGCAGAACAATACAGATGCAGAATTCTAGCCAAGTAAGAACAGTCCTCCTTACTAGCATTCATAAAAAGGAGAGAATCATCTGCAAAAAAACTGTGAGTCAGCACCGGGCAACTAAGGCTCAATTTGATTCCTTGTAGGAAATTCGCCTCCTGACTCTTCACAATCATAAGGGATAAAACTTCTGCCACTAGGATGAAAAGATACGGAGAGAGGGGATCTCCTTGGCGCAGGCCCCGGCTTGGTGAGAAGGAACTAACAGTTTCCCCGGATACACAAATATTCAGATGAACAGACCGAACACATCTCATGATAAGAGAAACCCACTCCACACAAAAACCAAAGCGCAAGAGTACTTTCTCCAGAAAGGACCACTCAATACGGTCATATGCTTTGCTCATGTCCATCTTGAGGGCGAATTCGAATTTACCCCCAGATTTTTTCCTCCGAAGGTAGTGGTATACTTCATGAGCGATAATGATATTGTCTTGGATGCAACGGCCCGGCACAAAGGCCCCCTGATTAAGTGAAATACGGTTGTCCAAAAAAGGCCTCATTCTCGTTGGTCAAGAGCTTGGATATAATTTTGTAGGCGAAGTTACAAAGTCCAATCGGTTAAGTGGGATACATGTTCCGCTTCTCCACCTTCTAATCAAAGTAATATTAGTGTCGTTGATCACATTCGGGAGGATTTTCCTTCAAAAAATTCCTTGACCATTACATAAACTGATTCCCCAATTTCACTCCAAGCATTTCGGTAAAACATGCCAGAGAAGCCGTCTGGACCAGGCGCTTTGGATGAGCCCAGGCTGAATACAGCATCCTTAACCTCCTCTCTTGTAACAGGCAACATCAGGCCATGATTCATATGATCCGTAATTTTAGTGTCAATAAAGTCTAACACTGGGTCCATGTTGGAAGGATCAGAAGTGGAGAAGAGGTCCTGAAAAAACAGAGAAATATTCTGAGCAATAGCAGGTTTATCCATTAACCAATTACCTCCATCATCTTTGATACACAGAATACTATTGCGGTGGCGCCTCTTAAGTGTGGATTGATGAAAAAAGCGAGAGTTTTTGTCCCCATATTGAAGCCAGTTGACCCTTGAGCGTTGCCACCAGAATTTCTCTTCAAGAGCAAAAATACGGTCCAACTTAGATTTAACATCAGGAATATCACGCAAGGACCCAAGGTCACGAACACCCTGATTTAGGAGCATCAGTTGATCCTTGAGCCTATTAATTTTATGAGTGTTATTCGGAAATTCCTTATAACTCCATTTAGTAAGAGCCTGACTGCATCTCCCCAAACTAAGCATAAACTCTTCAGAGGCAGAGAGAGCATTTGCAGATAATAAATTCCAGTTATTTCTAATGACACAGAGGAAATTAGGATGTGTAATCCAGCATACCTCAAAGCGAAACACACGCTTTCTGCAAAAACCCTCTGGCGAGCACTGTACCCACAATACGTGGTGGTCTGAACCAGCTGGGTCAACATGGAGCACCCGGAGAGTTGGGAACAGCTCCCTCAACCTTGAATTCCCCAAAGCCCTATCAATCCTCTCACGAATTGTGTCCGGATGTGGCCTGTTGTTACACCAAGTGAATTTATAGCCATGGAACCCCAAGTCGTCAAGATCACATCGGCGATAAATTGCTTAAAATTCCTCATTCTCCTCCAAGTTCTTGAGTTACCGCCATCCTTTTCGATTGAGCAACAATTTCGTTGAAATCCCCAATACGGATCCGGGGTTCCCCATAGTGCCCCCACTGCGGACTTCCCCCGACCACGAAGTTTGTCCGCATCATTAGTCGGTCCATATATGAATGTGATGAAAGTAGGTGTAGAGAAAACACCAGAGCCCACCCGAGTGTGAATTATATTACCAGAAGAAAAGAGAATTTCTACCGTGAGCGAATCCGACCACCACAGCGCAAGCCCACCACTGAGACCCATAGGATTAACCAACCACTCTTCTGTGTACCCACACCGTCTACGGATCTTCCTCATATATCTGGGCTTCTGTTTTGTTTCCATTAAGAACACAAGATGGGGCTTCTTCCTTAGGCATTCCGCCTTTAAGTTCCTGGCAGTCAGGGCCGCCCCAAGCCCCTGACAATTCCAGGTTAGGAGATTCGTGGTGAACCGGCAGCTGGATCCACCCAACCACCGGCTTGAGGACAAGAAGAGTCCTTGACATCATAATTTTCAACTGGAGAGTTAAGCCAACTATCAGGAAAGTCTATTTCCCCTACTATCGTAAAGCCATCTGAAGAAATAGAAGAAATTCCAAAGGAGCTAGACTGATTACCATGGGAGGCACTTCTGATTAATGCTTTCGGGGTATGATAACTCTGACGTCGCCCTCTTGTTTGACGGACACTCGAAGGAACTGTGATCGCAGGAGCTGCCTCTTCATCAAAAAGCAACTTACGAGGTTTCTTGCTCAAAAGCCCTTCAGATTCATCATCTAGGGGCCTCTTTAATCGAATATTATTTAGGGATAGCGAAACTGCCGAGATTGGGGATAAAATATTTTGTGGATAATTATTATTAAAACAGGACTCCTTACCCTCTGATAAAGACGAGCCGCCCCCTTGGTCCAAACTTTCCCAATTCAGCCCACAAGCCTCCAACCTCGCTGGCCCCTTGGATTGGGCTTCACAACCAATCTGGCCCACTTCTATGGATACTGCTTTTTGCTTACAAACACCTAACGCATCTTTCAAATACCCAGGGAAGTCACGTGCCACGCTGACCTCAGCAGTCATAAAATCAATCTGATTCCCCCTAGGGGTCTGCTTTGCTTCCAGAGAAACCTCCGCCGAATCCCTTAGTCCTCTGACAACATCAACTCGTCTGACAATCTCTGGGCTCAATGATCTGCTTACCAACTCCTTGCCATACCGTGGGGTCCATCGACTAGGGGGGGATTGAGGACTCATCGGCGTACTATTCCGATCAGCTGAGGGGGACGGAGGATTTTTGGGGACATCCAGAACTTCTACCCAGTCTTTCCGGCACACCACCAGCGTACTATCCAAGGTCTTGACAGAGGGGGTACTCAGCCAACTCCCGAATTTTAAGCCATCCACACTTCCAACCTGCTGGTCCCTATTCTCTTTGCAGCCCCTGTTATCGTGACCCAACCGCCCACATCTGAAACAATAGTTTTGCAGCCTCTCATATTTAATATTAATCCAAGCTAGGGACTTGTCACCACGAGGAACCCAGAAACCAGTGAGTAGCGGGGCACTCAAGTTAACCATGGACCTGACTCTAATAAATCCCCTATCCAATCTTCCAGCCACCATCGGGCTTTCATACATTAGAGTTTCACCTACCGAATCCCCCAAGGTCTTCGCATTATCATTATCAAAGGCCTCCAAAGGAAGGCCGTGAAATTGGACCCAAAATGGAGCTTCGCCAAAATTCACATCACTGAGCACCATTCGCTCCTCCCACACCTGTAGATTGAGTAAGAAACCTTGTATAGACCAAGGCCTCCCTTTCAAAATGCGCATAAACTCCTTACTATCAGAGAACCTAAACAAGAAAATAAGATTGCTCCTATCTAATTCATTCACTTCCACCTCTTTATCCAGATTCCATCCCTTCTTAATCATAGTGACCACAGTCAGGATGTTAAGGTTCTTACCCGTGAGAATCTTTCCCACTAACGTACCACCAGGGCACTCCACATTCTGCTTCAGATTCAGAACCACATGCTTTTCTCTGAAACCACTACCACTGCTCTGCCCTTCTGCTAACTCACCCATCACCACCATGGACAACCACGCGAAAACGGGCTCAGAGAATCACAATTAAAACAGGAAATAACAATGAATGAAAGCGAGGGGGGAAGGAGAAGGGTGAAAGGGGAGGAAAGAGGGCAAAGATGCTCCGACGAAAGCGAAACAGAGAGGTCCACGGGGAACCAGTCTCGACACTCAGAGGGAGAGAAACCGACACTCAAGGAGAGAGAAACTTTTTCTGATTAAAAAGTAGGAACCCTAAAATACTGAAATTCACTCCCAGCTAGCAATTTGAGTGACGATGAAAATTGAGTGAGTGAGGAAGAAAATGGTGAGCTAGGGTTCTTCATGCGATGGGCAAACACGATGGATTAGGTAGAAATTGGTGACCTACGGTGTAACTGAAGAAAATGGTGAGCGTTCTTCACAGCGACGATAATGGAAGCTCACAGCGACGACAACAGTGGCTGAAAGCAACGATAACAAAGGCTGAAAGCGATGAGCGATGAGAACGGAGGCTCACAGCGACAACACATTGTAAAAGGTAAGCAATGATGGGGCTTCACTTAATAGTTGAATATAGTTTAAAATTTTATCATAGATTCTTGAATTGATGATTATCTCTTGTTTGCTTGCTTGATGGTTTGAGTTAAGAGTTTCTTATTGATGATGAGAAGGAAAGAAATATCAGAGTTAATGGATGTTATAATGAGGTCTCAACGATCAGGTTTTGTTATCTATTTATAATTAAATTTTGCTGAAATTGTAGCCTCTTGAATTTTTGGAAGTTGGTTACGATCAGGTTTTGAATTTCTTGCAGTCAAGATCTGAACTGTGAGCTAATTAACTTGTGTGGCATTAAAAGTAAATTTCACGCTTGCAAGTGCTGAAATCATTGCATTCTTAGTGGTGTTTTGCATAGTTTATTTCTCTAAATAGGAATTGTTTATGTGAATGATGGGCTGCTGCTGTGATAAATATACACTCCTAAATATGATGTTACTTGTTGGTTCTAATGCTGCTGCTTTGTTAAGCATTCTGTTTTTTTTTTTTTTTTTTTTTTTTTTTTTTTTTTAAAACCAGAAAGATTAGAGGAATAACAATGGTTATTGCTGGAAATCCCAATTTGTTCTGTTTTATAAGGTAGTGTATGCTTCTGCCTCGTACAGAAACTCTATTTATTCCATTTTCAACCAAAAACATGATATAACTTAAAAACTCTGTTTATACTTTATAGCATGTGCGCATGTGTTCATTGGACCTTTCACACATCTCTTCTTTCTTTATCCCTTATCTGACCTATATAATCAATGGATGCTGATAAGATACTGTTACATATTATTATAAGTTGTATAATTTTATTATTGATTCATTGTCTCATATTTTTATATCACAGGTTGGGTGGAAAGAAGGATGTAGGCCATTGATTGGTGTGGATGGCACCTTCTTGAAAGGAAAATCAAGAGGAATATTGTTGACAGCCGTGGGTGTTAGTTGATGGTAATGATTCATTGTTCCCTTTGGCGCTTAGATTGGTTGAGAAGGAAGATGCAGTTCAGTGGTTGTGGTTCCTCCAAGGGCTGCGGAAATCTCTAGACTTAGGCAATGTTGAGAAGAACATGCTAAGATTGTTGTACTGCATTGTTCATAGTAACCATATTGACAGGCTTTTTGCTGCCTGTTTATTATTGTTAGTCATCCCAAATTTTCTGCATTGTTCTTGCATTAAAGGAAATTTACAGGCTTCATTGTTTTGGTGCCTACCCTTACTTAATATGGTTGTGGCATTCCATAATTGTTAGTATCATTTTGTGGCAACATGTCTATTATTTGACTGTTTCATTATTTATGGTCCTAGTAGGAAATTAACTAAAATTGGAGGGGCTGCTTTATGTCTCTCAATGAGTCAAGTAAAACAGTTAGTTGTACCAGATTGGAGAAAGAAAATTGCATGGCTTCAATATTATGTCATAATGGCTTAACTCTCTTTATATGTTTTGTCTTTCTTAGTGAACTTTTTATTTTTGCTGTTCCCTTATGTTGTTTTCTTCACATACATGAGGTTAAGGGAGCAAGAGATTGGGAACCTAATGTGGAATTCTGAATGTGTGGCCTATAATCAAAACTCAAGAGTTCATGACAGTGTTGTCTTCATATTTAAGGCTGAATTACACCTCGCTAAAAATTGTTACATTTTTTCTCCTTTTAGGATAATTGTCTGTAAATGAATCTCCACAGTTCAACATAAAGAGTTGCCAATTGGTCGATGGCCCGGTTTATTTTTTGGAAAAAATAATAAAATTAAAAAAATATCATTATATTATTTTTTTAGGCGCCAATATCTCACTCTACAGGTTGAGGATGAAGTCACATTCATTCTGCTAAAAATGATATGGCTTTTAAATAAAGTGGTAATTGCGTAAGCATCACAAGTAACCAATTCTAGAGCTGCTACTGGTAAACATTAATATCAACACAGCAACAACTAGTATACACATCATCAGCAAGGAAAATCATTATCATCCACAGCAATTCTTTAAATATTAATAACAAGAAAATTACATATAATACATTGACAACACATTAGCATCAATAAATACACTATATATCACTGAAACTTTGTCAAAACTCTTACAACCACAACAAAAGTAAACATCAGCCCTTTTAAAAACATTACCACTAACAACACCCAAGTCAGTAACAATGTCACTAATGCAAATTTGAACTTCCATTGCACCTTCTTCACTTCACTTTCTTTCACTAAATGTTCAGATTTCACCTCCATCACCTCACCTTCAAGTGCAACAAGCTCTTTGTACCAGTATCTTATCTTTGAGGCAACAAGAAGGTGCCATCCACACCAATCAATGGCCTACATCCTTCTTTCCACCAAACCTATGATATAAAATGAGGCAATGAATCAATAATAAAATTATACAACTTACAATAATATGTAACATTATCTTATCAGCATCCATTAATTATAGGTCAAATAAGGAATAAAGAAAGAAGAGATGTGTAAAAGGTCCAATAAACACATGCACACATGCTATAAAGTATAAACAGAGTTTTTAGGTTATATCATGTTTTTGGTTGAAAATGGAATAAGTAGAGTTTCTGTACGAGGCTGAAGCATATACTACCTTATAAAACAGAACAAATTGGGATGTCCAGCAATAACCATTGTTATTCCTCTAAACTTTCTGGTTTTCAAAAAAAAAAAAAAAAAAAAAAAAACAGAATCCCATACACTTGTAGAGTAAATCAAAAATCAGAATTATAGCAATAAATCCCCAATCTTGACAGCAATACTAGACACAATCCCAACTCAAGCAACTCAAAGAACATCAAATACTACATTAATTATCCTCTCAATCAAATAAATAACATCACCCATATACTTGTGTCTTTTCATCTCATAATATTGATTAAATCCTTAGTACATCGTTAACTCCTTATATTTGTGCTTTTTCATCTCATAATACTGATTAAATCCTTAGATGAATACAATATTAGTGCAACATCCTCAATCCTTGACTTCATATATGTGAGCATCCGTAATTGTTATGTACCATTTTGTTCAAATTACGCACATATTCTAATTAAGGGTGGGAACACTAATTTGTATGAATGTATTCAAATTAAGGGTGAGAAAACTAATACATTATGTTAGCTATGTGAAAAATAAACCAAGTCATCTTGCAATCAGAAGCCAAAAAACATCAAGAATTTGTATTAACCCCAGCAAAATACTACACCAACCTAAACTACTTCAAGACCAAAAACCACGAAAGGCAATGACAACTGCAAGTCATCCCATCTGAATCCCAACCCAAAGCAACAAAAGTCAATCTACCCCTAACTGGACAGAAACATTAACCCTTATAGCCTCCATGAAAGTGGAGTTCCAGAAAAATATTTATTACACCAATAAAGCTCATTATGGTCAGGTCGCTTGAATCTAATCAAATAGTAAAGGGAAAAACAAAGTCATTAGAAGGAAAATAACTCTGCAACCAGTATATACTCAGGTATAACCGTACCTTTTTTGAGCCTCCGTTATCAGCCACCGTTATCGTCGCTGTGAGCCTCCGTTATCATCGTTGTGAGCCTCCATTATCGTCGTTGTGAGCTCACCTTCAGTTACACCTCGATCATGGTTCACCCATCGCATGAAGAACCCTAGCTCACCATTTTCTTCCTCGCTCACTCAATTTTCTGCGTCGCTCGATTTGCTGGCCGATAGTGAATTTCAGTTTTCCAGGGTTCTGATTTTCCTCATCGCGAGTTTCAGTTGGCTTTTCAGAATGTTTAATTACGTGGCTTTCTGAATGTTTCCTTCTCAGCAATTTCAGATACACACCTGGCACATTTAACGGACGTTTTCTATACTAACGTTATCTATGACTTTTACTCTAAAAATATAACCACATATATATTTTTGCTTTTAAAAAAAGTATATGGTGCTGGACGCTCCCAAGAGTAAAACACATGTGTATTTTTACTCATTTACCCTTTTTTTTTTTTTGTTATTTACATTGTATAGCATGGACTTATTTCACTATTTATCTGCATTAGAAATCATTCAGTTTGGTGATTTGTAGAGGCTCCGTTATTTGTCCAGTGAAACTCCTAATGTGACGTTCAACTGTTCAAGGCCACAATGGTGTTAAAAATAGGCCCATATGGCCATATATACAGTTATTCCTTTTTTTAACTTCCTCTTTGCACATTTACCAAAACAAAAAAAAAAAAAAAACTTCCTCTTTGCACTTTTGTTCCTGCACCATGCACTAAAACTCTCTTGCTAGGTGTTGTATATGCCAAAGATCTGAACCTTTTCCGAGGGAAAGAGTCTAAAACAGTAACAAGCACTTCTTTTGTAACATGCATTCAAGTCCTATTATCCTTGGTTTATATGTCTAGACTTGAACATCTAGCGGCAGAGTAGACCCTCTTTATAAATTTCTGTAGGCTTAGCTTGCTCTCTGATTAAAAGACTTGAATTCCAATAATCTTATCAAAGGGAAAGACATTGTTAAGGACCCGTTTATTACAAAGAAAATTAGAGAAGGAAAGGAAAGATCCCAATCTTCCTATGATTTTTGGGTGTTTGGTAAGTCCTATTATCTTCCAAATAAGTCCAATCTTCTCATATTTGAGGAAGTTGCTTTCCATCCGAAAATGGAAGGAAAGCTCAATCTTCCTAAGAAAGTGTTTTTTTAGACAAATTTACCCCGAAATTCAAACTTGGCCATTTTTTTTTTTTTTTTTCCCCACGAGTTCGAACTTAACAAGAATATATTTTTTTTAAATATATTTTAGCAAGAAAAATATTTTTCTTTTTTATTTCGAATTAATTTCTTTTGAGGGTAAAATAGACGTTTCCTAATTCTTTACCAACTATCACCTCTTCATTTTCTTCTTACTAAACAACTCAAACCATCTTCCCTCATCTTTCAAATCTTCATTTCTTTTCCTTTCCATTCCTTTCCTTTCCTTTCCTTCCCCAAACTTTCTTGGTAACAAACAGGCGTTAGATAAAATCTTCTTCCGAAAGGCGCAGGTTACTGTTTTAGTGTATCGTTAGCATTTCTTGGTTATAAGTTGGGTGAGTTGCTAATTCCAAATAATTGAACCTGACAAACCAGAACTCACAGATGGCAGCAGATGAAAATTGCAGAAAATACGGAAGAGTTGCCTAGCAATTGAAGAGCCAGCAACCTCCCAGCGGAAGCTTCTTCTAAACTCCTCTCTAACTGTTACAGCGGCTGCCTTAGCCTTGTCATGTCCTCCCCTGTTTCACATGTCAGCCCCCTACAAGGCTTTCACCTCTCCTAATTTATTCGCCTGCGTAGGATTAACTGCTTTTAACCTCAGCCCACACCTGCAACCATAATATGGGGCATAACATAATCGTGTGTAAAGATGATTTACTACACAATTTGGTGGCCATCATTTATCCAAGAATAATATCTTTGATCATGGAAATTAAATCATTCTGGCCATTCTATATGTCTTGCATTGTTAAAGATATTTACTTTGACGAATTGTTGCGATTTCGGCTGTCTCTAGGAATTATGTAAATCCACTTTAAGGAATTATATAAAACGTGTGATTTAATACGTATGCTCATGCATGCTTTATGTTGAATGCAAAGTGGGATCAATGGGGTGTCCCATATGATTATGAATGTGAAGTTATTGAGAATGATGCACCAATTCGTAAGCAAGTTCCTTACCATCGACCTCCTCCTCTTCCCCAAGAAATTTCCAAGACGCTAGAGGCTGTTCCATCTCATCCCAAAAAGGACACTCTTGTGGTCAGCTAAGGTGAATCAACGTCATAGGCGTGATGATCTTTCTGTAGCTATATACATGCAAAGCAGTGCTTTGGTTTGTCTATTTGAAATCCCCCCCAAAAATTTGCCGTAAAACTTTTAACATGTAGGAAACTCCATATTGAAAATTGTTTGTGGGAGAACTTGATCAAAAGGGAATAACAAGAAAATTTCTTGTCTCTTTGTTTTATATAGGTGCGATTAGCTTGTAGCTTTATCCACGGCTTTGGCCTATACTCTTATACTTCTCCTTAGTGTTGTGGACAAGATTCTGATGTGTGGGGAACTTGAAAGGAAAATATTTAGTTTAAGTTCTTTATATTCATTTCATCAAGTTCTCTAATCACATGTGACTATATGTCCTATTTTTGAATTATTATCATTTAACTATAAACCCATATTAAAAAAAAACACACACACACACATGGTCGTGTGATTATAGAACCTAATGTAATGTATATAAAGAATTTGATGTAATTATAGCCCAATCTGAAAAAGTGATGGTAGAGATTAGAACTAAAGATGAGTAATGGAGAAAGAAAGCAAAAAGGAGAAGACTTTGCCAAAAATGATGTGAAGTAAAGAATCCTCACTGTTATGGGGGAAAGAGGGAACAGAAAAGGGAGCAACAAAACACTAATGGCCTGTTTGGTACACGGATTTGGTGGGAAGGAAAAAGAAGATTAGCAAGTTTCTTTGATTGGTACGCTTTTTATGTCAAATCTTTCAAGGAACTCAAGTTCTCGGGTCTACTTTGGGCCCACCAATCTTCCCTTATATGTGGGAAGATAAGATCTCACCAAAATTGGTGGGGTCTCAAGTTCCCACGTGAACAATGACACTTTTTTTTGACAAATTTATCCCTCAAATTCAAACTCACGGAATGTTTGAACTTAGCAGAAAATTTTTTACACAAATTCGAACTTGATAAGAGGATTTTTTTTAGATAAATTTTAGCAAAAAAATTATTTTTCTTTTTAATTTTGAATTAATTACTTTTGATGGTTAAATAGGCATTTTCTAACTCTTTACCAACTACTACCCGTTTATTTTCTTTCTACCAAACAACTCATCTTCCCTCAAGCTATCTTCCCTCAACTTTCAAAATCTTCCCTTCCTTTCCCTCCTCAAATCTTCCTCGCTCGTACCAATTACCAAACAAGGCCTAAATGATGGAGGATGAAGAGAAAGAGTTCATCAAATGGAGGGCTTTTTGTTTTTCCTTAATTTTCTAATGGTACCAATCATGAACTAGTGAGTAAATCTACCGGTTAAGAGTTTGTGAAGTAGATGTTAGTTTCTTTTTATCCAGATGACACGTAATATTACATCCATGTCCTTTTGAGAATTTGGATCTGATAAAAATGGTGATGAAATTCAGCTTAGATTATCAATACTCTATATTTGCCATATTTATATATACAATGTAAAATTCATATGTTGTTCAATTTTTCTTATTATATATACAGTACAATAAGAAATTTTGATTCAGACAAACTTTTGAGAGGGTCTATTATGAGGAGGGAAAAAGTGACACAAATGATGTTACTATAGAGAGCTTTAGATTTGTGGATACAGCGAACACCTCAATATCTTTTCTTTGCCATTAAATTCTTTTCTTGTGTTGTGGTCCTACCTCTTGAGTCTTGACAACTTATACATGAACCTTGTAATCAAAGGAACAACTCTTTGTCCAAACTTTTTTTAAGGAACAACTCTAGATATATATATATATATATATATTTTTTTTTTTTTAAAAAAAAGTTAGGGTCATTTGAAAACATAAAATTATTTTTTAACAAATAAAAAAGTAAAGAAAAAAGTAGTCAATACACAATTTAAATCTTCTTTATTTGTGATTATGGCAGTTGGACTTATTAAGTAAAACTTTCCTTCGTGATTACATGGATATTTGGGATCATAAAGTGGCTTCATTTGGCAAGATCATTAATGTTGTCAGGAAACTTTACGTTTTTGTTTTTTCCTTTTTTAAGAAAAGCTTATGTCTTACGATTGCAAAAGGACCAGAACAGAAATATTAAATGCAATCTATCTGTTCGAACTTCAAATAGCCAAGTCTGTTGACTTCTTTTAAACCACCGATCCGTACAATAATTAGCTTCTTTGAGCACATAATTTTTTTTTAAAAAAAAAAAAAAACCTCATTTAATTGTCATTTTTCAAACTTTAATTTACTTTTCACATAAATGACTCATGTAGACAAACTTAAATATATAGTTAAGGGACTGAGTTAAAAGATTTAAAAAAAAAAAAAAAAAAAAAAAATCAGAAGCAACAAATTGAGCATCTAAAGTTTTTTTTTTTTTTTTTTTTTCCAATTCAAAATTTTGCCATTATTGTCATATGTTTTTATGTATAATTATAACTTGAAAAAAAAAAAAAAAAAAAAAAATCTAAAAAACCTAACTGAACCCTCCTCAGTTTGTTTGTATTTGAAGGTTTTGTCTTCTCGAATTATGCGCCTATTATTTTATTATTATGATAATAATATCTATTATAGTTCACTTAATCTTTCTTAATTCCGATCATTGAGGACAAAAATGACATTCTATCCTAGTTACAGTGTAAAATTGTAATGGAACATAACATTAGGCAAGTTGAACTTCAATTATTTCTTAATAAGCAGATTGAACTTTATTAACACTATTTTTAATATTTTTGAGAGGTTTCGTTGTTGGCCATGGGAACCCCAATGAACCAGAGACTTCAATATTTTACTAATTCCTCTATGATCAATATAAGATATATTTATAAAGTTAATTTTGGTTTTAATTATAGGACATATGTTTTATTTTATTTTTTATTTGTTAAACATTTTTAATTTAATCTTATTAATATTCTCTCAACAATATCACTCTGGTCTTATTTATAAATTTATTTTGACCAAATCACACATGCCAAAGAGAGGTAGTTAACTCAATGATTATAGGGTGAATTTTCAACTTTACCCTTATTTATGGTTGAGTACCTTTCAACTCTTTCTTCTCTCTCTATTTTTATTGGTATAATTAATATGGGCAAAATTGTCCCAATCTCATTTATCTGGTCAAAATAGACTTATAAATATGACCAAATTTTTTAGTCAAATGCGACTTATAAATAGAATCAGAGCGGTAAAGAATAAGGGGATTAAAAAAGATGATTAAGATATTTTAGAAAATACATGTCATATTACCTATGTTTTAAAAAATATTATGTGTCATATTAACTAATTTAACTAATTTTTTTAATTTAATCACTTAGATAAAAATACCTTATAATATTAAGGATTTTTTTTTTTTTTGTCAACCCAAGGGAATAATTGGTAAGAACTAGGGGTGAACATGGGCAGGGTGAGATTCTTGCCCGATGCCCAGCCCAAAGAATGAACGGGCTGCATTTTGTAGCCCGATACCGAACCCTGCCCGATAAAAGCCCTAATCATTTTTGGGTTGGGCAAGCATGAGCTGGGCAGGGCGGCCTTACCCTGCCCAAGTAGTCACGCCCTGCTCTACTCCATAAAGATTTTAGTTCATACTTTACATAATTTCAAAGCTTTAGATATACCTGAAGTATAATATAATATATTTTAAATAAGATAGTAAATATAGAATAGTATTTATTTAAATATATTTAATTTTCCGGGCAGAGCAAGACCCCCTGCCCGATGCCCGACCTTGCCCAATTATTGGCCCAGCCCAAAACTGCCCAAATGTTTTTCGGGCTACCTTTTTAGGGCTGGAAAGGGTAATTTTTTACTAGACTTGGGCGGGCGTACAGAGCATCTGGGCACTATACTCACCCCTAGTAAGAACTGTAAGTTTATTAAAAAAAAAAAAAAGAAAGGAAAAAAAAGGGAATTTCTAGGTTGTTTCTTAATTTGCGCGCGTGTCTGTGTTTTTTTAGTTTTAGTATTTTATTTTATTTATTTACTTTTAAATTTTCTATCTTCCTCGAAGTTCATCTCCACTTGCGATACAACTACAAGTCGTTCCATATTAGCCTCTCGGGTCAATCTTATTCTCCTCAATCATCAGACCCTCTCGCTCTCTCTCTCTGGTTCTCCTTCTAGACTCTTCCACTCCTTCTCCAGCGACGCTTGCCTTCCCATGGCTTCCGATCTCGAGGCCAAAGCCAAAGAAGCTTTCGTCGATGACCACTACGAGCTGGCTGCAGATCTCCTCACTCAGGCCATCGCCATCAGCCCTAGCGCTGACCTCTATGCCGACCGTGCCCAGGCTAACATCAAACTCGGCAACTACACTGGTACGCTTCTCACTTTACCTAGTCCTTGCTTGGTTTCGAGAATTTGCCAGTGATGTTGAGAATTTTTATAATGTGTAAATCTTTTGGATCCTCATGTTTTTTAAATTCTCCTTTTATTGCGTAAGCAATTAACTCTTGATTAGGAATTCGAATTACGCTTGATCAGTTTTATCTTCAGAGAATCTTATTATGCGAGGTAAAATCAGGTAGGAGAGCAAGAATAATCAAGATGGAATTTTCTTTTGTGGGAGATCTATTCAGGGGATACCCATGTGTATTCGGTTTTTTTTTTTTGGTTGAGATAGAAATTTTTTTAAGCTAGTTGGTTCTCCTAGATGATTATGTATTTTCCCTGAGAAGTTGTCTTATAGTGGTTGCCAAGTCTGGTTCTCTCTCTTCAGTGATCCTTTGAATTTCAGTCTCCATTCGTTACCCTATTTCACTGTGCACGTGTGTCTATGGACCTCATTGAGCTGTTATATGTTGGTTGCGTTTCTATTTACAGGCTCTCTTCTTTATTATATGCTTGAATTGGATATGATTTATGAATTATTGCAACTAATTGTAAATTATTTGAGCAGAAGCTGTTGTTGACGCGAACAAGGCAATTGACTTGGATCCTGAACTAGCCAAGGCATATTTGCGCAAAGGGTGAGTGCAATGCTACTTTGTCTTAGTAATCTTCCTTGTTTCCTTTTCCGGTGAACCTGGACAAACTAAGGCTAGTTGAGGTTATCTAGGCTTGGGTGAAAGGTCTCAAGCCAGAACCTTTTGTACTGAAAAAGAAAAAGTACATATTTTGACATGCTTTTAGTTACCGTAAACAATCAGCCTGTATTTTCAGATCTTTATTATTGCTTGATTGCATCAATAATGCTTATAAATGAATAGCCTCTTTGCTGGTATGTTGCATTCCCTTAATATATTGTACCTTTCAAGTGTCAATTCAGTCTGTTAGTTGCTAGTTTGCTGCATATTTGTTGCTGATGTGAGTTCCACCTTTTGATAACAGTTGTCGGCGTCATTATCAGTGATGGCAACAAGTTGTCGCCATCACTGATAATGACTTATTGACCAATAAGGCTGCCCATTCTATTCCTATAATCCTTTTCCAATTTCACTAGAAATTATAAGAATGTTATTTAATATTTAATTCATATTCTGGGAAATAATTTCTGATGTGGCATACTCTTTTTTCTTAACACTAGCATGATATTGCCATATTATGGGCAGTTTGAATATTGTCAGCAAGGATATTTCCGGCCATACTTTTCAGATTTCCTATCGATTATATTTGACTACATTGTTCCCAATCTAATTTCACTGTAATTGATAATTTTCTTACATATTGGGTCAACCCTGTTGTTTACCAGACTATCTCATTTTTTTCATATGCTATTTTGGTTTCAGTATGGCATGCATGAAGCTTGAGGAATATCAGACGGCTAAGGCAGCTCTGGTGAAGGGTGCTTCATTGGATCAAGGAGATTCAAGATTCACTACTTTGATCAAAGAGTGTGATGCTCTTATTGAAGGTAAAGCTCTGCTTTCTAAAATGGTAAAACTCACTCCTTGCAGTAAAACTTTCTCTTCTTCCGTGTTGGTGATTCAGGTTGTATTTGCGTTTAGTGAGATCTCATGATTATATATTGACTGTTGAGATGGACGATGTGGAAATATATGATATTTTGCTTTTAGACTGACATGTGACCAATGGACAAATTGTGTTGAACAGAGGAGAGCAAATCCATACCTATACATGAAGAGAGCCCTATCTCTGATGTTGCTTCAAAAAATATTGAGCTAGAGAACGACCCTGCCTTAAATACAGAGAATGACCCTTCAAAATCAGTGGCTGAACCTGCAGCTAAGCCTAAGTACAGGTTAGTGCTTTTTTGTTTTGCTCTCTTATGAGCCTTTGTTTTATGTGTGAAGTGCTGCATATTTTCTTTTATGCATCTTTTGTTAATGTTGGTGGCATTTTGCACAGTATATTCATCATTCTGGTATCCAGGAAACTTGTCTATCATAGATACTTGAGTTTGATGTTTCATGTTTGTGATTGCCTTAGGCATCTGAATTGTCTTTAGCAATGCTTTCAAATTTGCAAGTTTAGGCTAATTATATGGAAGAGGTAAACTGTTGTAAACTCACAAGAGTTTACATATGTGAATAAAAATCTAGTAAAATATATATTTCTATAATTAATAAAAAAGGAATTATAATAAAAAAGATTGCATATTCAGATGGAAAGATATCCCCAAGTTAGTACAGTAAAAATAATTTGTAAGTACTTTTTTATGAACATTTTAAATTACTTAAATAGATCATAGCATAAAAATTATGCGAAGGATTACCTATTGTCTACTCAACACCAATAGAATGAAATTATCTATGAGCTCCAATAGGGAACATTTGAAAGGAGATATCTATATAAGTGAATCACTAAATGAAGATGTTGTAAATCAATACACCACTGAAAACACAGTAGAGAGAGGGAGAGGGTACACGCAAACAGAGTTGTGGCTCATTTGAGAGTCTTCTGCTTTTGGTGCCTGTGATTTATGTGGTGGCCTTGGATTGGGTTTTTGCATTTGACTTGTTGGACTGCAGAAAACTCTGCGAAAAACTAGCAAAAGGTTTTACAGGCATTTAATGATTCTTAGAAAGCATTAGGATCTCACACACACAAACTTCACTCGCTGAAATCTTACAGGTATACAATATACCTGTGATGCTAACTATCCGAATACCAAAATGCCTTCTTGTTTTAATGAGTTTTAAATATGGTGCCTAATCAGGATTTTTAACATTTTGATAAATATGTTGTTACATGTCAAAGAAGTCTATTTCAACTTTCTAGTCTGTAATACTCCTTGCATAATTGATGAGCACTGATTTTGATGATTTTAAGATATCTGCATTGAACCTATCAAAAGAAACTACTAGCCACCAGACATAAGGTTGATTTCTGGTAAACAATATTTGTGCAGGCATGAATTCTACCAGAAGCCTGATGAAGTTGTTGTAACCATATTTGCGAAAGGAATCCCAGGGGATAGAGTTACGGTTGACTTTGGTGAACAAATAGTATGTCTGACAATTTATTAAAATTTAGTTCATGCTTCATTTGCTTACATCTTGGGGATCATGTTGATTGAAACGTTCCTAATTTACTTCTTTATATTTTTCAGCTAAGTGTTCGTATTGAAGTTCCTGGTGAAGATGAATATAATTTTCAACCCCGCTTATTTGGAAAGGTATTGAATATAATTTTTAAATGGAACTTCTATCTCTGTATTGAGAAAAAAAAAAAAAACTTGAATCTGTGGCATAGGATTTCTTTTTAAAGTAAATTTTCTTCAAGATTGTCTTGTTGGCAAATGTGCTTCACATCTCATGTATGTAATATAACTAAGTTATGTATTTAAGCCTGCAAATCATTTTAATACTTGTTTTGTGGATTCAGATAATACCTGCAAGAAGCAGATATGAGGTACTGTCTACAAAAATTGAAATTCGCCTTGCAAAAGCTGATCCTTTACATTGGGCTTCTCTTGAGTACACTGGGGAAATTGTAGTTCAAAGAAAGGTTCCTGCTTCCTCAGGTAAATTAAGATTGCTGGTAATTTTCTGTAATCAACTGTATCAGAGCAGCTTATGAAATCTATCGGTTAGCATTCATCCAGCTTTTTTACACTTCCAAGTTTTGAAGAATTTTCTAATTTGATATCTCGTGTTTCTACTGGACTTTGATTATTAATACCTTGTATCCTTTATGCAGGTCAAAGGCCTACGTACCCATCCTCAAAACCAACAAGAGATTGGGATAAACTTGAAGCTCAGGTTAAGAAAGAGGTTTGTCTGCTGCTGTTTAAAATGTTTTTTCTAGTTATTTATTTATGTTGCACTTTCAGCTCCTGAGTCCTGACATTCTCCATTTCTTGTTCATATCAGGAGAAAGAAGAAAAGCTTGATGGGGATGCGGCGCTGAACAAGTTTTTCCGTGAAATATATCAAGATGCAGATGAGGACACAAGAAGAGCAATGAGGAAGTCATTTGTAAGTTATAGTGTTTAGCATATATTCTTTAGTCTGGTGAATGTGCAATGCCGACTTGTATTTCTTCCGGCATCCTTTCTACTCTTAAGTGTTAGCCGCATACATGGCGGCTATGAATTTGTCATCCTCGGGTAGGGCTCTGTTTTTAGCTAATGTCTGTTGAATGTGTTGCAGGTGGAATCTAATGGAACGGTGCTGTCTACAAACTGGAAGGAAGTGGGATCAAAGAAGGTTGAGGGAAGTCCTCCTGATGGCATGGAGCTGAAAAAATGGGAATATTAAGCTGTTTTCTTGTCATGGATTTTATACATATTCTTTATGGTGTGTGAAAGTATGCTCTGGATGCTTTGTTTTTGTCAGACAACTAATTGTTGAGCAAGAGGAGCTTCAACTGTCTTAATGTCGTTTTTGGGTCAGTATTGTGGTAACCAGTTCAGTCTTGTGTTTGTCTGTTGTGTATGTAATGCAGCCATAGATCATCTGAACCAATTTTCCGTCCAGTCAGCCTTAGAGTTAATGTCCAATCCACTCTTACGCCGAAGTTATCTGATTCTGTTTGAGACGTGATCTCTTCAATCATCTAGTTAATGTGCTTATTTATTTAAAATTTTAAAATAAGTAATTTTGGAATAGATTATGAACTTTAATTATTATTTAGAAATTTTATGAAAAGAAAAATTATTCTGTGTTTGGTTAGTTATTTTAAGATTTGGTTATGATAATAAATTTATTTCATTGGCTCGTGATTTTAAGATTCCATGACATAGTTTGTTCGTCTTCATAATTTCATCAATTTTTTCTAATACATCATACTTAATTATTTTTAAAATATATTCTATATATATTTTTAAAGTAATCGGAATTTTTTTACTTATAATTCTTACTTGTTTTAATAGTTTAAATGGATGTCCTAAACTTTTCCAAAAGTATCTTTTTAAAAAAGAAATACTAATTGACAGTTCTACTCCGTTTATGAAATCATGACCCTCAAGTAAAATATAATCATCTCTTACGAAATTATTTTGTACTCTATTATCGTTAATTTGGAAATTATAACAAAGTTAAATGAGTAAAAAAATTCTTAGAACATTTTTTTTATTCTTTTGAGCTGTTTGATTATCTTTCGTTTCTAGCATTAGTATATTTCATTAAACTCATCTAACCAAATAAAAAAATAACATTAGAATTATGAATGAATGACTGTTTCGGTTAAGATATCAAATATAATTATTTTTATGCATTTTCTTAAAATTTATTTTTCATTATCATTGACATTTTTATGCACATGTTTCTCTATTCTCATAATAGGATTGTGGAATTTTGAGATATATTTCTTGTAAGTAAAATTTTTTATTAAAAAAAAGTGATCTTAGTTGTGTCTAAAGCCGATTCTTAAATACTATCACACACACACAATGGCGGGTGCAGTCGGATTGAATTTTGAATTTAAATTTTTGGGTGCACAATTTGGTAGGAGATTCGGGCGGGGCCTCCAAAATTTTTTTTTTAAATGTATTAAAAAAAGTTTTAAATGCAAAATTTTGAATTTCAATAATTCCAAAAGAGACGACAAAATATTGCCAAAAAAAAAATTCATAGCTTCAACGGCCAATTATTATTTTTTTTTGAATTTCTCACGCAAAAATTGTTATTACGTATATTTAAGTTGGTAATAGCCATATTAAAGTTGTAAACTACACCTTTTGAATTTTTATATAAAAAAACTAAGGGTGGTTAGGTAATTTTTCAAATTTTGCAGCATTTCAAAATTTAAAATCAATCCTTTGAAATTATTAAGATTCAACATATTTATTTATCTTTTATCATTTTTAATTAGCCTTTTTCCTTATCAAATCAGGCCCATATTGTAAACTTGCTTTAAGCCAATTGGTGTGAAAGTTGTCTGAGCGTGTTTTATCATGGGCGGCTGCAAATCCATGGCTAAAAAATATTTAAGTTGTCCGAGGCTGGGTTCGAATAGGGGACCTTGTGTATCGGACTAGCATTATAATCACTGCATCATCTAGATAACTTGTTATAAGATTCCTTCAATATATATATATATATATATTCTTAAATTTTGTGGGTGCAAGTGCACCCACATGCACGAGTGTGGCTCCGCCACCACACACACACACACACAAAAAGCCTATTCTTAATCATTTTACCCTTTTCTTGAACAATTTATGAAGAATTTTGAACTCCATAACCAACATATCAATTAATAGCTAACTGCGGTTAGAGGCAAACAGGAAAAATTTTAATATGTTCGACTTAAACAAGGTTAAGACATCTAGCCCTAAAGTATTTTTTTCCAAGTATATCCAGTATTATGAAATATTTTGTAATACATTTACCATTTTGAAATATTTTTTCATATACGTCCAACACCATAAAGTAATTTTTTAGTTGTATCTAGTACCTTAAAATACTTTTTTGGTGCATATGGTACCAAGACACAAAATAGTTTAGTGTGTTGTACTCTGTACACACCTGACTTCATAATGGTGAATACACTACAAAATATTGATGCACCTTGAAAAATACTTGATGATGTTGGATGAACATTAATCCTCTAAAAAATATATAAATTGAATTATAGAATTGTATTGAAGAGAATATATAAAATAAAAAAGCGGCCAAGAAAATCAATTTTTAATTCCACTTTTCTATTTTTTTTAAAAAATTAAACTTATTAAAATCTTTCACATCCCGAGAAGGATATGAGACCATAAGATCATGCAATGATGAGGAATGGAATATTTGTACGCACTTGACTTCAGGCTGGTGAATGTCCCATAAAATATTGAGGCATCTTAAAAAATGGTTGAGGATGTTGGATGAATATTAATCCTTTAAAAATTAGATAAATTGAATTATAAAATTATATTGAAGAGAACATATAAAATAAAAAAGCGGCCAGGAAAATCAATTTAAAATTCTTAATTCCATTTTTCTATTTTTTTTAAAATTAAACTTATTAAAATATTTCACATCCCGAGAAGGATATGAGACCATAAGATCATGCAATGATGAGGAATGGAATATTTATGTGTAGTTTGGTAGGTAGCAATTATGTGGCCTTAGAAAAAAGCCTTTGGGAAATGAAAACTCAAAAAGATTCAATGAACTGAGATTCAAATTCCAATCATAATGTTTCCTCCTCACTAACCAAACAAGAAAAAGCAAACTCCGGGAAAATGAACTCTCACATGTATTTTCTTATTTCCTCCATTCATGGAAATATAAATACACACACATAATCATAATAATCAATTACCAAACAGAAACACAGCAAATCTACCATTAATTCTCGCAGCACAAATTGGTGTTTGGTCCTTGTCTTTTTAAGTATTGTTCCTTATAGTCAGGAGTACGTGTCTTTTGTTTTTGTCTCAAACCGAACATGTTTATTTCTTTTTATCTAAAAACCACTTGAATTTTATTCCATTCATTCACATAAAAACTAGCTACATAAAATTATATACTACTCCCTTGGGTCATAATTATAAGATCAAGTTGATCTTTTTAGAGAGATTAAAGAAGCTAATTAAATTATTTTAGAATATTTTTATTTTTATTTTTTTCTCCAAACTAATTAGTTTAACTAATAAACTAATATCTTTATATCCTAATTATAAGAACACTTTTGTAGTGGAAATTACACTGCAAAAGTGTTCCTATAATTAGAACTAGAGGGAGTATAATCTAAAGATATACAACATATAATATGATTAAATAACTTGTTTAGCTTCCTTAATTTGTCCAAAAAAAAGGTCAACACGATCTTATAATTAGGACAGTACCACTTTGGTCCTATTTATTAGTCCATTGTGATCAAATCTCACATATTAAGGAAATGTAGTTAACTCAATAATTATGGGTTAAATTTTCAACTTTATCCTCATTTATGATTGAGTATTTTTCAATTGTTTCTTCTCTCTATTTTCATGAGTACAATTAATATAAGTAAAATTGTCACAATCTTATTTATTACCACTCTGGTCCTATTTATAAGTCCACTTTGACCAAAAAATTTGGTCCTTTTTATAAGTCCATTTTGACCAAATAAATAAAATTGTGACAATTTTGCCCATAGTAATGATGATGAGAGAGATTGGCCAGCCATGTTGGAAAGAGAAAAAGATGAGAGAGATTTGACAATAAATTTTAAAAGGTACCTATTCATAAATGAGGATAAAGTTGAAAATTTGTTTCGTAATCATTGAGATACTTACCTCTCCTTGGTATGTGAGATTTAGTCAAACCGACTTATAAATAGGAACTTATAAATAGGACCTGAAACACTGCAAAATCAATGAATAAACTAGAGAGCCATCGGCCAGAGAAGAAACCGAGACGGTGAAACAGAAAGCTCATGGCATCGAGAGAGAGAAAGAAGAAAGGGGAAAGTAGGGAAATCTATTGAATATTGAAACTGAGAAAAATATATTGAAATCGTAATTATTCCCTGTACACATCTTTCTTATTAGGGCAGAGCAATGGGCGGGTTGGGCAACCCGAGGCCAAACCCATAGCCCGCCCATTTAATTTTAAATGGGTATGGGTTAGCCCATACCCGTACCTCAACTCATTTAAACCAATGTAAATAGGTTAGCACATAAATGGGCGGGCTAACCGGTTTTTGGAAAAACCATTTACATTTTACTTGTTTATTTTTCTTAAAAAAACATACATAAAAAAATTATGAGATGGGTAGTACCATCATTATATAATCTTGAGTTGATGGCTATTATGATTATGGATTATAGGTCGCTAAATACTCGAATAGGAAGGAATTTAGGGAATGCTTTAAGTGGAATGCGGAATGGGATGAGTAGTTAATAAAAAAATTACACTAAATGGGCGGGTATGGGCAGCCCATAGGTGTGCCCATAGCCCGCCCATCTTAAATGGGCGGTTTCTAACCCAACCCATTATAAAATCTTTTTGGGTGGGCTCAATATAGCCCAATTACATTGGGTTTTAGGTTTCATGCTCAGCCCTATTTCTTATATAGACAGCTATTGTACATGTGGCAACTATACATAAATCAATTACAATGCCTAATAGTAATCAGGTGCAACAAATAACAAATTAAATATATCAATTACTAAAATCCTAACTACCCATTTTCTTTCTTATTACAATTTGTCAGCCCCCCACAAGCTGGAGCATGAATGTCAATCATGCCCAGCTTGGAAATAAGAGAATGAAAGGGACCTGAACCAAGTGGCTTAGTGAACACATCAGCGAGTTGGTTCTGAGATCTGACTGGTAAGAGTCAAATGATACCCTCCTGGATTTTGTCTCGGATAAGATTGCAATCTATCTTAATATGCTTAATTCGAGCATGAAAAGTAGGATTAGAGGCAAGTTGAATAGCAGATTGGTTATCACAGTATAAAAGGGAAGCCCTAGAACGAGAAATATGCAAATCATCCAACAAATACAATAACCACTGAAGATCACATGTAGTCATAGAGAGGGCACGGTATTCAGCCTCACAAGAAGAAAGAGACACAATACTTTGCTTCTTAGACTTCCAAGAGACAAGAGCATTATCAAGGAACACACAATAATCGGTAATAGAGCGTCGGGAGTCAATACAAGCAGCCTAATCACTATCACTAAATCCTTTTAAGGAGAGATCAGATGTAGATGGGAAGAAAAGACCATGAGAAGGGGTAGACTTCAAATACCGCAAGACTCGATGAGCATCCTGAAGATGAGAGTCAGTAGGAGTGGCCATAAATTGACTCAATTGTTGTGTAGCAAAAGAAATATCAGGCCTAGTAGTAGTGAAGTACAAAAGGCGTCCAACAAGTTGTCGATAGGATGTAACATCAGTTAAAAGGGTACCAGAATTGATGCTCAATTTAGCCTTCGGATCCATAGGAGTAGATGCAGGCTTACAATCAAGATACCTTGTTTCAGTGAGAAGATCCATAAAAAATTTACATTGACATAGGGAAATACCAGAAGAGCTACGAGCCACCTCAAGACCAAGGAAATACCTAGCAGAACCAAGATCCTTAATCTTGAAAAGAATATCAAGATTGCTCTTAACTTGAGCAATTTCAGTCAAATCATTACCAGTAAGCAATATATCATCCACATACACCAATAAGGCTGTAAAACTAGAACCAGTAGCCTTAACAAACAATGTATAATCAGCCTTGGATTCAACATAATCATAAGATACAAGGGCAGATGAAAGCTTATGAAACCATTGGCGGCTAGCTTTTTTTAAACCATAGATAGACTTTTGAAGAAGACATACAAGAGAGGAATCAGTAGAATAAAAGCCAAGAGGTAAAACCATATAAACTTCCTCATTTAAATCACCATGTAGAAAAGCATTATTCACATCAAGTTGTTGAATATACCAACTATTTGCAGCAGCAAGAGCAAGTAATAAGCGAACAGTAGTCATCTTAGCAACAGGAGAAAAAGTATCAAAATAATCAATACCTTTAGTTTGTGTAAAACCCTTAGCAACTAACCTTGCCTTGTATCTATCAAGAGTCCCATCAGATTTGTATTTCTTAGTAAACACCCATTTGCAACCAATGGGTTGTTTCCCATTAGGCAAAGGAGTGAGGATCCAAGTCTTATTCTATTCAAGAGCAGCAATTTCAGCATCCATGGCATCACGCCAAGGTTTATATTTAGAGGCTTGGCGATACGTAGTAGGAATGACATCAAAAGAAATATTAAGACAAAAGGTTTTATAAGAAGGAGACAAAGAAGAAGACAAATCAGTAGGAAAGGAATACTTATCACTAGAAGAGAAGGGAGCAGCTGAAGTAGTGAAGGCCGAGCAATAGTAATCCTGCAAATAAGTAGGAGGCTTGTGTGGTTTAGTCGATACACGGGTCGGTAAAGGGACAGGATCAGGCGTAGGTGAAGGCATAGGATCAGGTAAAACAGACATAGGGGAAGAATTGTTAGTAGGGGATGTATGTACAGCAAGAGAATCAGGAATGGAAGAGTGATGGGAAAGAAGAGGAGTAGAACAAGGATAGTCTAGAGGAGGTGTATCTGTTGGAAGAGGGATATGGGGATCATGTGATGTAACAATATGATAAGGAAAAGATGATTCATAGAAAATAACATCACGAGAAATAAAAAAAATTGATGAGTGTGAAGATTAAACAACAAGTAGCCTTTTGTATTTTCAGGAAAACCAAGAAAGATGCATTTAGAAGCCCTTGGATCAAATTTAGATCGATGAGCAGAAATAGTAGATGCATAACATAAAGAACCAAAGACCTTTAATTCAGAATATGAAGGGGTTCTGTTTAACAGCAAGTCAAAGTGAGTGGAATGATCAAGAAGTGGAGAAGGCAAGCGATTAATCAGAAAAATAGCATGAGAAATCACAAAACACCAATAGGACTTGGGAAGGTGAGCTTGAAATAAAAGAGCTCTAGCCATATTTAAAATATGTTGGTGTTTCCTTTCCACAATACCATTTTGTTGAGGTGTTTCAATACAAGATGTTTGATGAATAATGCCTTTGGATTTATAAAATGATTCCATAAAAAATTCCAGACCATTATCTTATCTTAGAATCTGGATTTTAGCATTATACTGATTTTCAACAAAAGTAGCAAAATTCTGAAGATGAACCCGGACCTCAGACTTAGATTTCATAGGAAAAATCCAGGTGTAACGACTAAAATCATCCACAATGGTCAAAAAATATTTAAAACCTCTAACAGAAGTAATAGCAAAAGGAGCCCAAATATCTGTATGTATTAAAGAAAAAGCTTTATTACTTGAAGATGTGCTTACAGGAAATGATAATCGCTTTTGCTTAACCATATGGCATACATCACATGGAACAGGTTTTGTATAACAAAGAATAAAGGGAAATTGCTGATGTAAAATTCTTAGGACATAAGAGGAAGTATGACCTAAACGATGATGCCACAAATCAAAGGAGGCTTCAGCTGAAGGCAGAGGAGTGGTAGTAAGTGCAGTAGTGGTGGCTATCATCAGAGCAGGTGTTGCAGGGTTGAGAAAATATAGGCCCTCAAAAGCTTCAGCTGAACCAATCATCTTCCAATGAGAAAGCTCCTGGATGTAGCAAACAGATGACAAAAAAATAAGACAGCAAGGAATGGCGTGAGTTAGCTTAGAAATAGATAGGATATTGAAAGCAAAGTCTGGGATGTAAAACACATTGTGAAGGACTAAAGAATGAGAAATACATACAGTACCAGAAATCGTAGCAGAGAGATAGCTATGATTAGGAAGTTTAATAGGAACAGGGTTAATCAAATGATAATCTGAAAAACATTCTAGGGAATGAAAAACATGATCTGTAGCACCAGTGTCAATGATCTAGGAATTTTTAGGCGAAAAAGTATGAGGAAGAACTGATATACCGGATCCTTATGTGAGGAAGAAAGATTATGAACAGATGTTGGTGGAGCAGAGGCAGCAGAAGTCTTTTGAACCAGAGCAAGAATTTTTTGATATTGATCTGGAGTAAACTGTGGAGGAGGAGTTAACAAAATACCATCAGAAGCCTTTGACTGCTCTAAAACAGAATTAGTGACTGGATCCTGAGATTGAAGATGATTAACTGATGAAGAAGCTTGATTACAGAACTTAATTCTAGGAGGAAATCCATGTTTACGATAACATATGTCAACAGTGTGACGAGGCCTATTGCAGTAGGTACAGAATTTCTCATTGGCAGAACCACGTCCAGAACCACGACCAGGATTATAACCAGAACGAGAATGAGGAGGATTTAAAGGTCTTGGTGGTCCTTTGTTAAACAACACAACCGATTCACTTCCAATTCCAGTTGGCATCTCTCTTTCTTGTTGCAAAAGCATGGAAAACACTCTATTGACAGAAGGTAGTGGATCTAGCAACATAATCTGAGACTTAGTTAACACAAATCGCTCATTCAAACCTTTCAAAATTCTTAAGGTGTAATCGTTTTCACGATATTTGACACAGGAACATGTAAAATTGCACGGACAACGAGTAACAGGCCTCAGAGTTATGTATTCATCCCAAAGTATTTTGAGTTTGGTGTAGTAGTCACTCCCCGATAGATCTCCTTGCCTGAATGAAAACATATCGTCTTGTAGTTCAGCAACTCGGAATATATCACTCTGTGCAAATTGGTCTTTCAGATCCATCCAGACGTCATACGCCTTGTCCATCCAGAGAATACTTTGAGCAATCGTTGGAGAAATCGTCTAACAAGCCACGAACAGACCATCGTGTTACACTGCAACCAGGCCGAGTAGGTAGGACTCGTCATCGACGGAGCCAAAATCGATCCATCCACAAATATGAACTTGTTCTTCGATTGAAGCGCCATCCGCATAGATCGTGACCATGTATGATAATTCAGTCCTGTGAGAATCGGATTAACCAGAACCAGTGACGGATTTTCATTGGGATGAAGATAATATGGACTTGATTGATTTGGGGATGAATCGAAGGAGAACGAAGTTGAAGAAGATATGGCGTTTAAACCACCAGCATCGGAAGCCATGGCGACGGCTCAACTCTGATACCATGAAACACTGCAAAATCAGTGAATAAACCAGAGAGCCATCGGCCAGAGAAGAAACCGAGACGATGAAACGGAAAGCTCACGGCATCGAGAGAGAGAGAGAGAGAAAGAAGAAAGGGGAAAGTAGGGAAATCTATTGAATATTGAAATATTGAAACTGAGAAAAATATATTGAAATTGTAATTATTCCCTGTACACATCTTTCTTATATAGACAGCTATTGTACATGTGGCAACTATACATAAATCAATTACAATGCCTAACAGTAATCAGGTGCAACAAATAACAAATTAAATATATCAATTACTAAAATCCTAACTACCCGTTTTCTTTCTTATTACAATTTGTCAAGACCAATTTTTTTTATTTATTTATCAAAATAGACTTATAAATAGAATTAAACATAACTATTTCTTAATTTTTGTGCTTGTACTCACATCAACCAATATCCAAAAGCTATGTTAAAGTCCAACTAATCTAGATTGAGTTGGAAAGGATGACAACCGACAAGGACAATAAAGTTCCCTCAATAAAATATTTAATGTAGTTGGATTTTTATGATTCAAACTCAAGACTACTATTGGTTAAGCTAGCACATTCAGCCTCCTAACAATTGAGCTACCCACTAATTAATTGTTCCAAAATTAATAATCCACCGTTCTTATTAATTATAAGGACATGCCTCTAACACTTTTCATAATATAATATGTTTTGTCAAAAGCATTAATTTCTTTCCATCTAGTACTCCTTAGTCCTAACTAACTATAAAACCTTTTAACTAATTAACCAAAATCCTCTAATGACTTTCAATGATACTGATTTTATTAATTTATGTAAAGTTATTATCAGTTGCTTATAACAATATGAACGAGAGTGAGTATTGAATAGATTCATTCACACATATGTACTCTTAAATTACTTCAATATCTATCTAAAATATAGGACACTTTGAACTTCTCTCCCACATAATTATGAGGTAATTATATATATTGATTTTTAGTGAGATTATAATATGTATTTTTGCTTCAATTTAGTATTAGTTGTGGCAAAGGGACGACCACATAGCCTTGTGACTGTGACGCCTGCATTAACATGTACATCGCCAAGTCTTCACAGTCAACGTGGCTTATTCATTTTGAATTGTCTGCATTGATATTAACACACACACACACACATGTATGGGTGTATTTTCTGGGCAAGTTCGTGTAAGGTCTGTAATATAGAGCGTCAAAATGGGCCGAACCCATTTAGCGCTTACTTCAAGGATCGGGCTTAAAAATAGACGAAATATTTGAAATTGGCCTGGAGGGCCGCCTTGAAAAAGCGCCGAGCTTAGACAATTAGCCCTGAGGGACCCGGGCCGTACCCCGTAGGCCTTTTCAACCGTAGAAATTTTTCTTTTTAAATTTGTTAATTTATATATATATTGTATTTGTTATAAAGTTATTTATCCATTTAATTACAAATATATAATAACTATACTCTAATTTTATGATATGGTTTATTATTTGTTGCAAATAAAGATTATGGATGTGTTCATGATGCGGGAGAAGAAATTCATAATATGCTTTTTTATGTTTTATGTAAGTTATTTGTGAAGATAGTTTGCTTTTGATTATAAATTAGTGATTGTAGTTATTTATGGGATGATTCGTGTTATAATTTACTAATTATATTTCTTTAAAAAAAAAAATGCGGAGGAAAAATAATTAAAATTTGAAATAAGTAATTAAAAGCGCCCGCAGGTCACTTCATTTACTTCAAGCTTTTCGCCGGGGCTTTGAAAACACGTGTTTTTTTACTTACTAGCCTTATGCGAGGCAAATTTATTCATTAGGCCACTACTTCACGGCCAGCCACGGAGGGCCGGCCGGCCCCTGATTGACAGCTCTACTGTAATAGTATGATGATGGAGGCGATGGAATATGGTTGGTATTTGGATGTATGTGTGAGTGTGTGTTCAATTTGAGTTTGAACACACAGACACAGTCTGTGTCTCTAGTTATAGACAAAGAAATGGTCATTTTCTTTACCTGCTCTCCACAATTTTCAAATTTTAAAAATCTCAAAATCGTCCAACCACCATCATGTCTCTTGTCTTATGTGTTCTTCTTATTTTCAAATTTCCCATTCATATCTATACCAACATCTCACTCTTCTTTTTTCTTTCTAATTTTTTATTAATCTTAATATTATATACTCAGAATCTGATAGCTAGAATGGTATAGGATACGAGATAGTTGTATTAATTTAGGTTCATTATTTATTAGCCTTTCTATTGAGTTACTTATAGTACTAGAAGGTGCATGCTGTTTTAGTTTTGTTAAGTAATTTTATAGGACATTTTCTCTCTTTTTGGGATTGGTCCATTTTATAAGTAATTTTCTCCTTATTTCTCAAAATTTAAACTACTTTTTCCTTTTATACCTTTATTAAATACAGATTTTTATATTAATTATCCTCCACTCACCACGAATTCTCTTTTATTTACTCATTTATTATATATATTATCTCATATTTTATACTCATATTCTTTTATATTTTTTATTCATTCTCTTTTCTATGTTTTTTCATAAATAAGGACCTATCTAAAAGAATATGACACTTTTGACACATTTATTATTTTTAACTTTTAGTTCATTTTGTGCAATAAAGATAAGAATTGCTCATAAAAAAGACCGTAACAAATAAATCGGTTGCTTTAATATAATCATCAATTATGATGTAAGTATTAGACAGCACCTCAAGTCTCACAAGATCTTGAGTAGAAACTCCGCAACGACAAAGCTTTACTTCATAAAAGAATTCACACAATCCTATAATATGCTTTATGATAATTTTAGGGGCACTAACAAGATTTTTTTTTTTTTTTAACTCCTTCAGATACTTATTATAAAACACCAACTAATAAGTATATTTAGTCTATTTTATAAGACACTTACTTATTTCCAAAAAACATTAAATATTCTTTTCCATGTATACCCATAATTAATAAGGGTAGGGGTGAGAGTAATAATTAATATGATATTAGAATTTAGTGCAATTAGTAGGCGTAATATTGGAAATTATTTAAAATTTAAGACAAATTTAATGACTTTAACTGTTTTTATTGGTTTATGAAAATTGTTAGTTGATGCTTTATAATAAAAATCAGAAGGAGTAGCACAACAGGAATTAACTTGACAAACAATGAATTTGAACCCACGACCTTCTATAGGATATAGGAAGAATATAATGCCATCCGCAAAAAGAGATACTCCCTCAGGACTTAAATATAAAACATAATTGATTTTTTTGAAAACGTTAAGAAAGGTCATTAAATTATACTAAAATATTAATATTTTTTTCTCTAAACTACTTTGCCTAATTTATAAAATAATATATAATTTAAAGATATATAACATATAATATGATTGTGTAACTTATTTAGTTTTCTTAATCTTTTAAAAAATTCATTTTAATTTCCCTTATATTTAGATATGAAGTGTGTCAATTAGGCTAAAGATATGAACATCATACGATAATATCCATACATTGGTTAACATGATTTGAATTCATAACTTTGTGATTTATGACTTATGAGTCAAGTCCTTATCAATTCTACCCAAACTTTATTGGCATAATATTCATGTATCTAAACTCTAAGATATTTAATTTGTTAGTATTTGCATGTGAAATATTAATAAGTTAAATGGAAAAATAAATAAATCCGTTAGTTAGGCCAAGTGATCAAATGCCTAGGATAATCTGTCACAACATAAATGGGAGAACAGAATCAGATCCCTACCTTTTAATTTTATCCTTACTACACTTTTTTTAATGACTTTTACGTTGCAATTAGGGAAAATAATATCAAAAAAGTCTCAATCGACAAGTGAACAAGGAAATTAACAAATGAATCAGTTATCATTAATAACTTATGAAATTTGTCAACATATTATTAGGAAAATTATAATAAAAGACCTAAAAAAATAATATTTATTAAGAAGGACTATAAAAATGGTAATTATTTTGAAGGATCGAAATTAAAACATTAAAATAGAAAGATTAAATTGCCCTTTGTTTGATTTTCTATTTTTTTCTCAAATTAAATCAGAATCTAGAGTGATTGATGGATAATCACACATAGAGACAAAATCAGAATATGCTAAATTAGTGTTTCTGCTGCACCGAAATCACCTCCAAATTAGCATATTCTAATTGGGTCTTTATGTGTGATTATTCATCAATCATTCTAAATTCGATTTAATTAGAGAGAATATGGGAAATTTGGCTAACTAATTTAGTCTTTTTATTTTAATGTTTTAATTTCTGATTTTTCAAAATAATTACCATTTTTATGGTCCTTCTTAATAAATATTATTTTTCTTATATCCTTTATTATAATTTTCCCTATATTATTTCTCTTAGTTGACACCTAAATGTGATTCTCTTTCTTTTTTTCTTATATACAAAGTCCAATTTCATCATTAAATGCACCAATAACTTCGCCCACCTACCTTTCATTTAATTCCACATTCTAAATTTCACCCACATTACTTTTTTTTTTTTTTTTTTTCCAACTGCATATCTTAAAAAAAAAAAACAATTTATACATTACCGCAAGTTGGCTTTAAATACTTTCTACTTTTTCCTAAAACCAAAAAATAGTTGCAACAGTTTTGAAAATTACTTCATTCGGTTCTAATTATAAGAATTAGTTGACTTTTTTAAAGAGATTAAAAACTAATTAAATTACTTTAGAATATTTTTATTTTTATTTTTTTCTTCAAACCAATTAGCTTAACTAATAAACTAATATATAATCTATACACAATATATGAAATGATTAAGTAATTTATTTAACTTCCTTAATCTCTTCAAAAAAGTCAACTAATTCTTATAATTAAGATTGAAGGTAGTATTGTTCATTTTTGGACAACTTCAGTACCAATTTTGTTGAAATTAATTCTTACTTTTCTAGTAAAAATTCATATGATTCGTTTTGAAAAACAAAAACCTTTAAACTTAATTTTTCACAAAAGTAGGATAAAAAAGCATAAAACAATTTTCTCTTTTTCCTCCAAAGGATTGAACTAACCCTTTTGGCCCTTTTCCTCTTTCAAAACCACATAAACTATAAAAATAAAAAATAAAAAGCAAAATTTCCTGGAAAAGTTTTTTTTTTTAATTACCCTTTTGCCCCTTGGAATGGAAAAGTTAAATTACTTGAAGCTCTGAGAACCCTGTTTTACAGTCAAATCAATGAATCAGATACAAACAATGTATTTGTTCTTGCGATGACCATCTAATCAAAAACTGGAAAAAAGAAGCATTCTTCAGGGGAAGAGAAAATATCAAAACAGAGATACACCGAACATGAAGAATCAAGAGCAAGTTTTCAATTTTCATTATATGACCCATCAGTCAATTTACACTGATCAAGCAGGGTAGCCTATGAACATTAATCATCAACCCTAAAAACAACACCAACGTACCCTATGCTGTCTCATTTCTTTTTCTTTACAAAACAAAAAAATCAGACCACTAGACGCTCATTTCCTTCCTCATTGAGCATGTTGGTTTCTCTTCAAACTGGGTGATGACGGTGGAAGCATATTCTGATAACAAGACAGTGTAGATTCAGAAAAAGATTGATAATATTTGATTTGAACTTTTCAAGATAAAAATGATACTAAAATAAGAAGTTATCAAAACAAGTTCTGAGATTTTTTACCTCTGGAGTTGAACGATCTCTTGCAGTGAAGAATGGCGCTTTGAATCCCATCGTATTGCAGCTGCAGCGTATCATTGCTCTTTCTCGCCGGAGACCCAATCCCAGTGACCATGGATGCCGATTTTCTCTTCTCCAGATGCTTACACGCACCACGAAACCCCGCCGGGATATTCCCCTGTTTCTCTCTTTTCAAAGAAACAGAGGCGACTGAAGGGGACGACGTAGTTGAAGCAGAGGATGATAAATCTCCAGAGAGCTTCACCTTCTCGCCGTTCTTCCCTGAAATCTTCACATATAGAGGCTTTATCAGCTTCAAGTACTTCTGCAACACCTCCTTCGAGAACCTCTCCGATCTGATTCCATGGCTTCTTGACGCACTAGCACTTCTGCTAAGCGAAGGAGAAAACAGAGAATCTTCCATTTCCTCTGTTTTGCGAGCCGACATTTCCTTGTTCTTCTTGGACATGAAGATTCTGAAGCTGGGAGCAGATTTGAGGAGAGAAATGGGAGATTGAGGCTTAGAAACATGCTCGATTGGGAGGATTTTTCTCTTGGAAATAGACTCATTAGGCGGCAGAGACGAAATGCGTTTCCTGGAAACTTGGTCATTACCAGATTCAAAGTCTTTGCTTTCTCGCACCTTGTCTTCTGGGTTGAGGTTGATTTTGCTGTTGCCGTTTTCATGTGCGTAAACAGTGAACTCCAAATCGAAAAAGGAGTCATCTTCTTCAGACCCATCATCTGGTTCCACACCTAAACGAGGCTCAGAGCTGGAGGTAGCAGCTATGGCCGCACGCCTCCAAAATTTGAGAAAATTGAGGACATCCATGGAGGAAGAAACAGATAGAGAGAGAAAATAAGAAGAGTTTGAGGAGTGTGTACGAGGGGTTTTAGAGAGTGAAGAGTTGGTGGGGGGTTTTATAGTAGGAAGGTGAAAGAAGAAGAAGAGAGAGGGGGGAGAGAGAGAGAAATCTGTGCTTTTTGTTTTTAGTTTAGGCGCTTTTGTTTCTCTTTTTATGCAACGGATTTTCAATTTTTATAGAAAATAGCTTTGCAGAGAATTTGAAAAAGGAACAGAGAGAGAGAGAGGAGCATCTCAGAGGAGAGGAATACAGACAGAGTGTTGAGAACAAAACGATTCAGGGAAGGCACTGTAACAATCTGCTTCACTGTTCAGTGAGATTGATTTATGTTTTATGTTATGTAGCCCACTTGCGGTCCCCAACAACCATCACCATTTTTTTATGGAAAAATTAGCACCAAATCTGGTTTAAAAATTTTATTAATTACAGATTGGCGATCCTCTACCAAGAAGGTATTTACATAGGTAAAATTTGAACTTACAATCATATTCACATGATTATAAACTAATTCCTTTATCAATTAGACCCACATTTATTGGTAGAATGATATGAATTTGAGTTACTTTCGTGTTAAAAAAATATTAAGTTCTTTTTACCAATACAACTTTTAATTAGGACTTTTAACCTCTTCCGCTTAATTTATTTTTTGTCTGAACAAGGACGGTCATATAAAATTGAGAAAATCAGGTTTAAAGGATCAACAAAATGTTAAAAAAATTCTACGGAAAATTTTGATATCAAAAAATCTCATTAACCTTTAGTAAGTGATTAATCACTCCATCTGAGTTTTAACAATTTTTTAGAACTTTTTGACACCAAAATTTTTAGAATTGTTAAAATCTACGGATAGAGTTGTTAATCACTTATTAAAAGAATTGTTAATAAGATTTTTTTTATATCAGAATTTTTTGTTAGAGTTTTTTTTTCTCCTATGAGACGATTTTTCCAATAAAATTTTTGGATACAGGACGTCCCACAGCAAATACAGAATTGTAGATATATGGAAATTTAAGAAAATGAATTAATTGCAATTTCTTTGACACAAACAAGCTGGGTTTCATGTTTACACATGTCCCCGCAATGTGGTTGTTGTGTTTATGTTTGATATGACAGTTCATTCTTCTTTTCAGTTATCAAAATTTAAGAATGTAGTTCAAGACAACAAATAATATATACTCCTATATAATTATTACCAATTGATAGTTTAGTAAATTGTTGTTTGGTGATTGTGTTGAGATTTTAGTTGCAATTTTTTTTTTTTTTAAAAAAAAAATTGAGTTGATATTAAGAAAACAGAGGATGGTGATGGGAAGCTTCCAAAAAAAGGGAAAAGAAGAAAAGAAGAAAGGTGAAGCAAGAGAGGCTAAGAGGTGATATTCTGCTTTTGGCTTTATTTCTTTTCTTTTTCCTGTAAAAGAGTCAGAAATTAATTAAGAGAGTTCTTTTTCACAAAATAAAAGCACTGTGCCCAAAGTTTGGACCATTCTTCTTCTTCTTTTATCGGGTCCCCCACTCTTATCTCCACCAATTTTCAGCTCCATTCATTTAATAAATCATTTAACTCATTTTATTTATTTAAATAAAATCACAAACTTTTATCACAACCCTACCCTACATGTGTTCTTATGTCTATTTCTAAGTGTTTGGATAATAACAAAAAAGCATTTTTAGAGTCAAAACCATCAAATAATTTTTATTTTTTTACCTAAACACTTGGAAAAAAAAAAAAGCACAAGCATTTTTCTTTCCAAAACTATAGTTTGTATTAAGTTACCTAAACACTGTCAAATTCTACAGAACCATGGTTTTATCATAAGCTATTTTTTTTTTTTTTTTTTTTTTTTTTTTTCAAAAATTATTCTCCAAAATCTATTCCCTGGAATCACTTTTTCCCCCGCTTTTTCTCAAGAAACTATTATCCAAATATTCTATTTATAATATTAAATATTTTTTTTCAATACTAAATGTTGAAAAGAAAAGGATTGCAGGAAATTAATTAATATTGGAAGATGTTTATTACCAAGGTTGTCAAACTCGTAAGTTTAAGCAAACTTTTTACCATGATATAAACTTGTATCGTAGACTCATAAGCTTTTACTTTTATCATTAAAAATGTATTAATAGAACATAATTAAATAATTAAAATATAAAAAATTACAATTTGATTTAAATATATATTGATCCTAAATAATTGAAATTAAATCCATCAACATTTATAACATATCATACTTAATAAATAAGTTCCTATAAAAATCATATATAAAATCACTGAACATGATTAATTCAAAAAAGTTAACACGAATTTAAGAATAAATTAACATGATTTTGTAAGCTAGAAACGTAAAAATAGTAAATTCGTTATATAGACTTGCAAGTTTGGTTGAATTTACAACTAACACGAGTTTACTTACGGTTTGACTCGATTTTTAAGCTAAAAACGTAAAAATGATAAACTCATATACTTAATTTGCGAGTTTGACAACCATGTTTATTATCCTTACCCTATTGTATAGTATTAAGAAAAAACAATGCAGATGTGATGCAAATTAAATTACATTTCTGTCCTTATATAAAAGTATTATACTAATTTTTTTTTACCTCAACAAAAAAACTATTAGATAGAGACAAATGCTATCCAATAATAAAAATTTTACTATAATGGACGTTGTATGTATATATATATATATATATATATATATATATAAAGAGGCCTCATTTTTGTGTACTTCCTCTTTTTCCCATAACGGAACAAATTCTTTGGTAATAGTGGATACTAAATAGCTATTTTTTAAAAGGAAAAAAAATGCATGCAATGCTTAAGAATATCTTTATATATAAACAGGTATATTTATTTTGTATAAAAGGGAAACTTTAATTTGGTTAAGTCTATTGGGCTTTGGGATGCTTTAGTTGCATTGAGTGATGAGAAAGAGTGTCAAGAGAGTCTTTTTGCTACAAAAGCTTTGACTTGTAAATGTGGGTTTGCTGACTCTTCTTCAAATGACCTTTCTTTTTTAAAGTGTTTGGCCACAAAATTAAATGCTTTCTCAAAGGTCAGAAGAAAAAGGAAACCAGAGGCGAATATTGCAACATGCAACCAAATAAATATATAAAAATTGTTAGTTAATCAATAATATTCAACATTTGGCTGATTACCCCACAAATGAAGGAGTTTTAATTAAGTCATGAAAGCTTCATAATTAATTAACCTCTCAGTACCTTAAATTATGCTCAAATGAAGACGTGTCTGTTCAAAAAATTATGTCTTTAAGAAAGTAAACACCGTCCCTTGTTTCATTAACTGAGTACAACATTATATCAGTTTAATCCCTTGATTAAGGCAATTTAGTCAACCATACCCATGAACAACTACTAATTTTTTAAGGGCTTTTTGGCATTACACAAGAAAAGGAATCTTTTTATTTGAAAAATAATAATATTTATTTGTAATGCACATATTAATTTATTTTCAAAATTATTTTTTTTCCTTATATATATATATGAAAAAATCAAGTGACAAAGTTACTTTGTATTAACATTTTTCATCCTCAAAATTATACAGTTTTTGTAGTTGGAGAGGCATGTACTATTGAGAGTATAGGGGGCATCCATGCCATTAAAGTTACAAAGTCACTGGGAAAACTATATAGTTTTGAAACCGTATTTTAATTTCTATCTTAATTACTATATTCAATAAGTTTTAGAATTAGTTAATATATTGACAAGTTTATTTTAGGGTTAATACAATTTTTGATCCTTCAAACTTACCCTCATTTTGGTCTTGGTCTCTAAAATTTAATAAAGACCTAGATAACTTTGCCTTTTTTGAAAGGTTTGAGGGACCAAAATTAAGAAGAGGACAAACTTGAGGGACAAAAAATAATATTAATCATTATTTTTAAAAATGCATGTATAAGAGATCAATGTAAGACTGAGAAGTATATATATATCTTCAATGTAGCTAATCATATACTCATTCATATATACACAGATATGAACTCGAACATATGCTTACTTTCCAAAAAGCAGAAAAGGAAAAAGAAGAAAGCTTTAAAACAAGATGGGATATATATGATAGCAAAAACAGATAATGAGAAAGAAAGAAAGAACCAGACCTTCTTTTGCTTCAATGGACAAAGAAAAAAAGGGTATTCTCGTAGAAAATGGAAAAGTGAAAGAAGAGAGAATCATGTGCACTCGTTCTGTTGTTCATATGGCCGGTCCTCCTCATCAACTGAGTGAACCTGCAAAAATAATACATCAAAAGCTGCATTATGTGTGTACTTCAAAAGAGAATACGTGCGTATGGTACCTTGTGCTCTAGAGACTTATGCATGCAACTACTCTCAAAAACTGCAATATATATATATATATATATATATATATATATATGATGGGTTAGGTATTGTGTGGTCCTGATCTTGCTTGAATTGTTTGTTTGTTTGGTAAGATTCTCTTCTCTGTGCTCAGTAGTGAAAAAGGAAACACATAATGGATTATGATCAATCTCTTCACTTATAGGACGTACAAGTTAAACCCTCAACAGGTTCAAATTTAGGTCTGGTCGATACTTAGCTTTCAAAGAGAGTTGGTTTTGTTTTTGAGTCCAAGATGATTAACTAGGACAAAATAGTAGTCTTCCTGAGGATCTTTCATTTCGACACTGAGTAATTGCCAGAAAAAAAGAAAAAGATACCTACCTGTTCTTCGTGAGTATGACAATGCAATCACTAAAAATACTATCGATGAATACGTTAACCGACAATATGTAGTTCGCAAAAAAAAAAAAAAAAAAAAAAACATTCTTGCCATATTAATATAAGACATTATTTAGAAAATTAATTTTGGTCTTAAATATAAAATATAGTTTTCATATTTATCAATATTTTCTTAATTTAGCCTTATTGATGCTCAATCAACCATAATTGAGGAAGAGAGCTAATGATGAAATTAAGAAAGATGATTAGAGTGTTTTGGAAAATACATGTAATATTAATTAACTCAATCAACTTCCTTAATTTAAGCAAATTTGACAAATATGTCTTATATTAAAAACCGGAGGAATAATAGGACCTAGTTTCATAATTAGGGTAGGAGAAAAGTAAGGAAGAAAATGGATTGTGTTTTTCTCCTTAAAGATGGAGAGATTTTCTCTCCTCCCTTTTTTCCCCTTCTATTCAAACACAAGAAGCTCTTCACTTTTCTTCCCCTCCATTTTCTCTTCATTCAAATATAATGTCAAAGTTCAGCTGTATTAAACTTTGAGCTTTCTGTGAACTTTAAATATTGAATTTTTTTTTTTTTACAGCAATTAATTTGATAGAAGATGAACACTTGACCATATATAGTATTAGACGAATAATATTAAAAAGGGAAAATCTCATATAAAACTACTTAAAATAGAAAAATTCTAAATCGGGTTAGTAAATTCAATAAATCTTTAATTGAGTCATTAACCCAATTTAGGATTTTAAAATATGGGTAAAATAACTTTAATACCCTCTCCTCTCTCCTCATTAATGAGTTTTATTACTCCTTACCTAATGTTTCCCATGTATATATCAAAATTAATTTTAATACAACAAAATATAATTCGTTCAAATATATTAATTAAGTATATTACCATAAGGATAAAAACCTACAATATTTTTAACAAAGAGTTCATTTTATTAACATGAACAATTTTTTTAAAGAAAACTTATAATATATCTCACTACAAAAAGACATATTTTGGTAAGGGTTATCGTTTGTCATGTTATTTGACATAAACTTATGTCAAATCATCCCAAAACTACGTCATTTTGGGGTTAGAGGAATTAATGAACTCTTAAAACGACGTAGTTTTAGGGTTAGGGGAATTAATGAAGGATCTTTTGGTAAAATTCATATAATAAATATAAAATCAAAAATACAAAAACACCATTTATTAATTCTCTCAACTCCCAAAACGACGTAGTTTTGGGGTGACTTAATATAATCTTATGTCAAGTGACATGACAAACGATAAACCCTTTTGGTAAATATATTAATTAAGTATGAATTTTTCTATATTTTTCACACACATATATATAGGTTTTTTTGGAAATTTTTATATTGATGTAAACCGTTTTATGAAATTACTCATTTTACATCTTTTTTCTGAAATATCCATAGAAGTATATGAAATTTAAATGCCTCTTTTTAAAAAAGATAAATAATATTACTGATTTATATTAAAGAATTAGAAAATTAAAATTGAAATATTAACTAAATTACTATCTAAAAACTCACATTTATGTGTTAAGGAAAAATATTCTGGTTTAGGTTAATATTGGTAAAAATGACTTTTATTTCAATTCAAATTTGCAAAGGATGAAGTTGGCATGGGGTATGCTTTTTTTTTTTTTTTTTTTTATCTCACCCGATAAAAATAACAACTTTCTTTTTTTAAAAAAAAAAAAAAAACATTTATTTTTTTTTTTAATCATTAATACAATTAATTGACTTTCAATTAAAATATATTTAATTGATATCAATGATACTATTATGACATGACATACTTGAATTATTTTTTATTATCCTTTTATATAAAGTCATAAAGCAATAATACTCTTCTAAAAGGGGAGAGAAAAAAGCGGGCAGAAAAGAGAGGAGGGACATTAAAGTTATTTTACACAGATTTTGAAATCCTAAATTGGGTTGATGACTTAATTAATGATTTGTTGAATTTACTAACCCGATTTAGAATTTTTCTATTTTAAGTAGCTTTATATAAGATTTTCCCTATTAAAAATCCAAAGATTGATCATCGTGAGCATCTCTAATAACCTAATTGGTGACAAAAAGATTATTAGCACCCTCGATCATTGATCTCATCAGAAGATTTATCTTCATAGAAAATGAATTGTAAATTTATATTTTTGTTTAGTCCTATCCACGTGGTCCTTCTCATCAATTCAAGAAATTAAATAAATAAATAAAATTATAAACCAGTATGGTGTGGCTTGAAGGACCTCTCGGAATTTTCTTCATGGCGGATATGTCTTTATTCTAATGTCACTTACAAATAACAATTTTGGTATATTATCTTATACTACAAGCTAACTCATATTTTTTGGATGAACAAGAAACGGGAGGAGACAAGTTTGGGTTTCGTACGGTTTCTATTCAAGTTTTGTTTCTTTTCCTATTTCCTAATTACATGTCTACTTGGGTCATGTTTTGTATTTGCTTTGTTCAAATTGGACTTCTGTGGTAAGAAGCTCAATTTTTACATGTATCTTTTTGACCTTAATTAGTTTTAATAAAATTGTTCTCTTATATATCAAAAAATTGAAGGAGAAAAATTGAAGAGAATAAAATTTTATTTATATTAAAATCTATTTTTTTGTTTTGTTTTGTTTTTATCCTAATGTCACCTACAGGTTATGGTTGTATTTTTTTAAAATTAAAAGGACATGCACTAACAACTGAGATTATAAGTAAGATCAAACATGCAACCTCCTACTTATAACAAGGGAAACTTGTATACGACTAGATTACAAATTGTTATGGAATATACATTTGCTCTAATGGATTTCTTATTAACTAAAGAAGAATCCAAATTTCCCAGAAGAAAATAAGGAATCAACAAATGAAAATGAGAGTATATATTTCCACAGATGGACCTAGAGTAATTTCTAATATACTTACAAAGACAAACGTCATGTGTGTTTGAATATCATCGTGGACCTGAAAGTTCTTCTGCTACTACACATGAAGTTGCGTTTAAAGTACATTCAGCATTATTATTTTTATTGGCATGATGGCTGCTGATATTAAAATCAACATAATCTTTCTGCAACATCTCTGTCTGCCATTGTTCCCACTCTTGATGTTGCAAACCCTCACTTTCCAGCATTCTTACCACTTCTGCCATTCTTGGCCTTCTCAATGGGTTGCTTTGTGTGCACAGTAAACACACTTTTATTACCTCTTCAACTTCTTCCTCACAAATTCCCCTCAAATCTGTATCCACTATTGTTCCCATCCTCTTCTCTTTCACCAGTTCCTTCACCTGTATATATATATAAAGCAGAGAAATCCCATTTAAAGAGAATCTAATACTTTTATTTTGAACTATAAATTAATGGAGGCGTAAAGTTGCATATCCAACATCACGTAGTATTTTTGCAATAACACTCGATATCCGGAAAGTAATTTTTATTACATTTAGCACCTTAAAGCATTTTCCTAACAGCATCTAGTTTGCAAGTGGCCCAGTGCACAAAGTTTCTATGAGGGGAGTCTAGGGAAGGATAGATATACACAGCCTTACCTCACAAGCGGATAAGTTATTTCCAGGTTTAGTAGTGTCTAAAGTAATTTTAAAGCAGTGGTATCTTAAAGTAATTTTCAGCGCTATTTTACCCTTAAAGTGTTTTCTCAATATCAATGAGGATCCTAATTTAGGATATTGGGTGTTATTAATTCGAAAAATATTTTAGAGTGTTGAATGCATCAAAAATAAATTATTTCAAAATGCTGAGTGCTTAAAAATACTCTAGATGTTGGATATGCAAAAAAATTAACTTTAGGATACTTAGTGCTACTTGAGAAATGGTTCAGGTTGTGATGAAGCTTAACCTATTGAATGAATGATATGTTTGAGTAAACTGATAAAAATGATGCGTACCCAGTCAAGTAACATGATATGATCATTATCCAGTGCATGTCCAGCGAGGTCAAAAGCTTTCTGTCCAGTGATTAGTTCAAGAAGCATAACACCATATCCAAAAACATCAGTCTTCTCTGAAGTTTGTCCAGTGGAGAGATATTCTGGTGCTATATACCCAATTGTCCCTCTTACTTCAGTTGTAACATGAGTCTCTTTGTAATCCATAACTTTTGCTAAACCAAAATCTCCTACAACGGCTTCATATTCCTCATCTAACAATATGTTTGCTGCTTTAATATCTCTATGAATAATCTTTGGCTCACAATGATCATGCAGATAAGCAAGTCCCCTTGCAGCTCCCACTGCTATACGCTTCCTAGTTAACCAGTTTAATGCAGGTTTTGATTCTGGACGCCCTATAATGATATATATATATATAGGTAGATCATTCAAGGAGCACTAGATCACTAACCAATAACAGATGAAGTTAATATTAGAGGAGAATTATTGTGCAACCTTATATAGGCAATATAATCACTAAAATGTCTCACAATATCAGCAGACCTATTGTTATTTCTTGCACTAAACTGGTTATTGCATTATAATTCTCCCTTCGTTATTTACTCACTTGTTTTGAGACTTTTTATAATACTTCAATTACTTATGTGGGATATTGCATTATAATTCTCCGTTCCTTGGTTAAAATTAGTTTGAAGATAATAAATATTTGCAAAAATGAAACCATTTTTTTTTAAACCAAAAATACCCCATTTATGTGGAAGAGGGATAATGTGTGGATCAGTCAAATAAAGTTGAGACACTCTAATTGTTTGTTATAAAAGGGAACAAGGCATACCTAAAAATTGCCTCTTATAGAATGCAGGAATGGAACCGGTCTTAAATATAGGAACTAAAAAGGAGGTTTATTTTGGTCATATATAGGAAATCTTTATCCACGTTCTCTCACAAATTAATGATTTTTTCTCTATTGTATCTCTAGTGATTGTATATAGTAAGAGGTTTCCATTAATTAATAGTTCCGATAAACGTGATTAAAAAGAAAATTTCAAAAAAAAAAAAAAAAAAAAAAAAAAAAAAAACCCGCTCACACTTGTTACAAATAGTAACTTAACTCTTATATTAAGCCCATGAAGTAAGTATCAAAGAAAGTACCTCGAAAGCATGAGGCTATACTACCATTAACCATGAGAGGATAAACAAGCAAGCGTTCAGTGGGTGTAGAGCAAAAGCCAAGAAGGCGAAGCAAGTTTCGATGCACAACCATGCTTATCATTTCCACTTCTCTTTGAAATTGCACTTCTCCATCGCCATTACGTGCTCCTTCCTCTTTCAGTCTCTTCACTGCTACAAGAGAACCATCTGCTAAGCGTCCTTTATAAACCCTACCAAATCCACCTACCCCCAGAAGGTTTCTGCTACTAAAGTTTTCTGTTGCTACTACTAGCTCCATCATAGAAAACCTCTTAAGCTGACCAAGGTTATTATGATCAGTTGCATCAGCAGGATCCTCAGCTGCAAGTAAACACAATCACAGACAGAGACAATATAATGTTGGTTAATCAATAATAATGGAGATCACAGTAGATAATGTTTAGTATGAGATCAACATTATGCATATTGAACTAACCAGCAACATCAAAGAAATGTACTTGTGATTTCCTTCTGCAATATATAAGGACACTAATAATGAAGGTTACAGAAAACAGAGCAGTGCCAGCAGCAACTCCTCCTGCAATTGCTGCAGCATTACTGTTTCCTGCAAAAGATCGATAACAATTTAATGGGGAGTTAAATCTAATTCAAAGAAATTCCAGAGAGATTCAACATTATTATCTTTCTTGGGTTTGAGCAAGACACATCAACCTCCAAAAGCTATGAATAAGTATCATTAGGAACATGCACCTCTAGGAAAAATTCATCGGTGGCCCAATGCATAGGGTCCTACTAGAGGGCGAAGACGGACCTTAGAAGAGATATCCCCCGACCCCCCCCCAAAAAAAATAAATAAATAATAAATAATAAATAAATAAATTCAGACTGAACGAGAGACGAAGAAGATCATCCATTCTCTCTCCGGCTCCTCTCACTCCTCAACTCTGGTTCAGTCGTGTCCTTCTCCTCCTCCCTTATCCAGCTCTCACCGTCAAAGGTTGAAAAAGAGGGTGAAGATGAGCGCTCTACTCCTCTGGTCCAGTCCTTAAGAGTCGGCCTTCTCTCGTCGAGCTACTAATGGCCACAACTGATGAAGGCAAGAAATGAATCAATAGTTTCTTCAATTGGTACTACACTACATTCACTCTGGTTTTGCTAATAACTCAGACTGTACGTGGTGGTTTATATCCAAGATTCTGTTAGCTGGAAGATAGGTTTTGGGATACCAACTCTGTTTATGTTCCTCTCAATCATCATGTTCTTCGTTGGGAAGAGGATCTACGTGCATGTTAAACCAGAAGGGAGTATTTTCTCTGGTATTGCTCAGGTCCTAGTTTCTACTTACAGAAAAAGACATGTTGAGCTACCAAGTGACGACAAGATCGATGGAGTTTTCTATGATCCGCCATTACTAGAGGGTTCTAATGGAGATTGATTTGTTTTTCTGTTGTCTTTTTTTTTTTGCGGTTGCATTCTGCTGCTCCCTGTTTTCTGTGGTGAGCAATGGTGGCTGCCTCTGATGAATGAACAGTAACCAATGGCCCCCCCAAAGATTTGTGTCAAGGTCTGTCGTGGGTTTAGGAAGGATTGATACACACAACCTTACCACTGGATAGGCTGTTTTTTGGATTTGAACCTGTGACCTTCAGGTTATGTGACAACTTCCTTACCACTGCGCTAAAGCACATACCCTCTTCTAGGAAAAAAAAAAGAACAAAAGACATAATTGAACCTGAAGGAGATGGTGGAGTCAGAGGTGGTGGTGGAGATCCCTTTGGTGCTCTTAGTCCGGGATTATTTGAAAAACTGTAAAAGTGGAACTCTGTGATTAGCTAGTATTCAAAATCTTGCAACGAAATGAAACAACATTTTTTGTCACCAACCTGGAGGTAGAAATTGATGAAAAGGAACCGCCAACTGGTATGTCTCCACTTAACTGGTTGTTCGAGAGATCACTAGATTCCACAATGAACATGATAATGATATCAGATCATTACAATACTCTAGCATCACCTAGTGAACTATATTTGCTTTCAAGGAAACTATAGCGCACTTACAGGACTTGCAGCACTCTAAGACCAGTCAAAGATACAGGAATTTTTCCTGATAAGTTGTTATTATTGAGACGCCTGCACCAGAAAACGGAGAGAATAAAATAACAAAACGACGTCGTTGGCAAGGAATTGAATCTTGAAATAGATAAAGTAATTATGCTTTTCTGCTAAATAGCACTAATATGCGAGCGTGTTCGCTAATGGCTATATATATAAAAATATATATGTGACACAATATATAACAATGAGATGCAATAGGTTCTAAATTTTAAAATTGAGGATTAAGAAATAGAAGTTATACAGGAAACGTAAGTTCTGAAGTTTGCCTAATGTGTCTGGGATCGGACCACTTAGTCTGTTGGAGTACAGATCCAAGGTCACCAAGCTTGTCAAGTTTCCTAGCTCTTCTGGGATTTTTCCACTTATATTATTCCCATCAAGTCCCCTGCCATTTAAACAATATATAATAACTTCAGAACTCTAACATATATTCTTATTAAAAAAAAAGAAAAAGAACTCAACATATATATATAATAAATGACAGAAACAACATGTGTGTATATATATATATATTATTACGATTAGTGTCATGTTTGATTCTCAACTCACAATTGCTGCAAATTTCTGAGCTCACCAAGCTCTGCAACTAGTTCACCCAATAGGCCAGCATTTCCAAGATCACTGTAACAAAACACAAAATTGTCTTTAAACGAGCATTATAAAATAAGCTAGAGGCAAAAACAAGGGAAATATAACTTACATTCGAGTGACACTTCCACCATCGCATTGAACACCAAACCAGGTGCAGGGATTCACTACGGCAGAATCCCAGTTTCGAAGAACACCGTTAGGATCGTTCATGTTCTTCTTCAATGCACTCAGGACCTCACCTGTCTTAAACCAAAGCAATATTTTCAGATTCAACAGCCATTCATGTATAAATTACTATGAATCCTGATTTAAATAATATATTTGAAGAAAAGAACACACCCACCTTCCGTAATACCAGAAACCTTTTGTACAAAAGCAAAAACTAGAATTGCGTAGAGAAGAAGAAACGAACCCATGGATGAGAAAATGAGTCGCTTGATATGATTTAATTTCCAGTCTTCTTCTTCAATAACACAGTTCAGAGAGCTTAATAATAATTAGCTAACCATACATGCATATTGAGAAATACAGTGCAGTACCTCGGAAATAACAATAATATTTCCCATTTTTCGGAGACCCTCTCGTCACTAGAAGTTTCATGTCCGAGAGGCTTATCAATGCTCAGAAACATCTTGACCTTAATTCGTTCGATGATAAGAACTAATGAAATTTCCAAGTCAATTTCTGGGTACTTAATGGGCTTCTTCTTTCTCTGCCGCAGTCGTGGTCGCTCGTGGAAACCCAGAAATTCCAAAGGTCAAAGATGCCTACATCAATTTGCACACGTGAGCTTTTTGACTAAATTTAAAAGCTAAGACAACATGTATAATATAGGTTGTATTAATTAATAATAGGTCGTATAGTAATATGAGTATTGAGTTGGTAATTGGTAGGATCCACACGCACTAAAACATTTCTTTTTACTTTATATGGGAAATACACTTCTCATGTTGTAGGAGAAGTGTATTCTCATGTCATAGATACAAAAAGATGTGGGTTTCACCATTTCTATGTTTGAGTTTTCTTTTAAATAAAAAGGATGTGGATACCACCATTTCATGTGTGTAAGAATCTTCTTTTTCTCCTGCAACCTAAGAAGTATAAACCCCTTCTTATATTATTGTAATTTATTCACTTTGACTTGGGCTGTTTACTTATATAACGAAATAATATTAATTTAATTTAATTTCCTATTTAAATATATTTTTAAATAGATTAAATTATACAAAACCCCTATCACATGTAAAAAATCTTCCTACTTTAATTTAAAACTTTACAATAAACTTCCCTAGATTTTCAAGTCTATATGTAGGTAACTCCAACTATCAATTTTATAATTAAACTTTTGTTCTTGTATGTATATATATATAAATCCCTCAATTTTGAGTTATATGAAATAAACCCCGTAAACTTTAAGCTATTTTAGATAAATAATAAAGAAAATTAATAGTATGACGAGAGTTATATGTATAAATTTCAAATATTAGAGAGATTTTTAAAAATTGTAATTATATTCAAGAATCAGAAATAAAAATAAAAATTTGCAATTTATAAAATTAACACTCCCTACATTTTCTCTAACTCGATTGAATTTGATAATTAACCGTCAAATAGTTGAGATTGGTGATTTAGATTTGTGATCTTTTTTTTTAAAAGAAGCATGACAAAATAGATATGTGTGTGTATGTTAATTTTAATGGAAGAGGCTTTAGCTGTTTAACTATGAGATCTTGAATTCTATTTCGTGCATCCATCATAATAAGGGTTCAAATTTACAGCATTACATGTCAAAAATCCAGCTGCACTCCGGAAGGGGGTGTCTCACGGTCTCCATTTACATTTCTCTTCATTTCCTCTCCATTTACTATATATCCACCAGTCTACATCATCTTCGAATCCAGCTTCAGTGGTTGAAATGAAGCACGGTCTCCATTTAAATCTCTTCATTTCCTCTCCATTTACTATATATCCACCAGTCTACATCATCTTCGAATCCAGCTTCAGTGGTTGAAATGAAGCACGGTCTCCATTTACATTTCTCTTCATTTCCTCTCCATTTACTATATATCCACCAGTCTACATCATCTTCGAATCCAGCTTCAGTGGTTGAAATGAAGCACGCTCTTCCTACAACAAAACATTCTTCTTTCCTACCTTCAATCATTGCATATTTGCATACATGAAATTTTATTTTAATTCATTAATTTTATAAAGTATTTTTTTTCAGTTCTCTAACTCTAACATCATTAAATTATATGTTTGACGAAACTTTTTAAATACTGACATATTAAATTTACTTTTTTTAAGAAAAGAATAATGATTGACACAAAAAATTATGGGAGAGTTGATATAAGGACTAAGGAAAAAATATTTATTAATAAGAATTTTAAAAATTGTAATTATATTCAAGGACTAAAAATTAAAATATAAATTTTCACTTATAAAACTAACACTCCCTATATTTTTTTCAAACCCCATTACTTTGATAACTAACCGTCAAATAGTTGAGATTGGTGATTTGGATTTATGATCTCTTTTAAAATAAGCATGACAATATATGTGTGTGTTTGTTGATTTTGGTAGAAGAAGCCTTAGATATTTAAATATGAGATCTTGAGTTCCATTTACATTTCTCTCTATTTCCTCTCTATTTACTATATCGACCATTAGATCAGCTTGTCATGGTTGAGATTTCATAATTTATTACAATATATTATAATCTTAAATAACAAACAAATATGTAAATAAATTTAACAGAAACATTTCAAAAAGTTTATGAGGTAAAAAGTATAAAATATTATAAAATATTTTAATAAAAGGTCACAATGTTGAAGTAGTTGGATATAATTTTAATATTTTAAATTTATTTATTTAATAAAAGGTCTTGTTCTGCTTACGAAAACAGGGACGTGTTGGACTTGACTAGGAGCCAAGCCTAGGGCCTACGTACCTGTGAAGGGATCAAAGTCCACGTAGTTCGAACACACAAAAAGGGGTGGGGTGTGTGCTCTGTGTGACCGTATGTAAAAGTCTAGGGTTAGAACGTAGAACCCGTGCACTGGTTAATTGGCCTCTCGTATTTATAGAGGTTGCCGTTGAGGAGGTCATGGTTGGGCACGATCTCCACGGCGAGTATGTGGGGGAGCACTTCACGCAGATTCAGTTAGTCCACTCCCGTGATGCTCATCGTGGAGGAGACCGCAGTTGGAATCCGCTATAATATAGGATCTTCCTATATTATAGGTACGCTGTTATCTTAGAGCTTTACTTAGTTGGGCCGCCTATTGTATATGGGCCTTATCCAGATCCGTAACAGTTGCCCCCCAGCTCGGTAGGTCGAGAGTTCCGAGCTGCCGAGATGTCCTATGTCCCCTGCTGGCTTCATTGGTCGAGTTGTGTTACCCTTTCGAGAGTCCGAGGTGGAACCTCAAAGATCCTGAGTAGTGCCGAGATGGTTCGCCTGCATCTGAATCCCGGTGTTGATCTCGGTTATCAAAGTCGTCTTCTCCAAAGATCCGAGGTAATGTCTCAAAGATCCGGGGTAATGTCTCCAGGATCGGAGATAATGCCAAGGCGATTTGCCTGACTTCGAGGTTGGGATCTTTCTTCAGGTTATCCGGGCTAGACTGTGTGAATCTTACCCTCTTGCCTATCTACCGTGCATTGCCGGATTATGTCATATTGACCCCGGTTACCGATGTGTTTTGCTCAAAGATCCAAGGTAATGTCTCAAGGATCCGAGGTAATATCAAGGAGTTCGCTCGACTTCAAGATCGGGGTCTTTCGTGTCCGAGGTGTTCCAGCTTGATTTGATTTTGTCCGAGTCTTGACTAATTCGAATATTTTCATATTCTGCTACCGACTTTCTTGTTAGGCGATAGGTTTTTCCCTGAGGCGGGATTTATTTTCCTTTCCCTCGTTCTATGTTTTCGCTTGCCTCGATCTCGGTTGATGGTGAACCTGTATTTGAAAATTCAAATAATAGCATGAGGGCTTCCGTTGGTTCTTCTCACATAGTTGACAACCGTATAGTAGTTGCCCCTAGCTGTGATCCAAGAGCTTTGGGCTGCCGGGTGCTTTAACTATTGAACCTGGATCTCATGTCCGAGGTTAATCTTCATTCCTCCTCCGGCGAGTGGTTCCCTCGAGATGATGCCGCTCCTCCGAGTTAAGGGTCGCGGCTTTAGTTTTGTTTTTCTTTTAACGGTCGGCGCGTCTATGCCCTTTTGAAGAAAGCCTTTGGATGAGGCCGAGACCGAGATGATGGCCCCGAGAAGAGGTGCGCGACGTCGCCATGGCCGGCTAACGGGGAAAGCGGCCGAGGAGCCGCTTTGCTTGTCAAAGAGGTATTGGAGACGACGACCTCCGAGTGCTCTGCCGAAAGCCCGGATGCTATGAAGTCACTATACAAGCAACGCGCCAATCCGGCCTCCGAGCCGGACTCGACCAAGGATGCTCTTCGGCGGAGCAGGGCCCATTTGAAAACCACCGACTCGTTGAAGGAGACTACCTCCGACTGCTTCGACATGGCCTCAGAACAAATCAAGCACTTGAATCCGAACGTATCCCTGAACCTTGCCGGGTATGACTACCGGGCTTATGTGAAGGATGATGTCCTGGTTCTGCCCCCTCCGACGCCGGATGGTGGGTCCATGTCTTTTGAGGAGGATGAACTGGAAGAGCAAGGCGATGATGAGGCCGGGCAAGGAGCTCCGGGCCGGCCCGGTCCAACGAGGTGGTGTCTTCTCGGTGATGCTTTGCTCCTCCGAGCTAGGGCCTGAGTCCTTCACCTTTTTTCTTTTTGCTTTTTCCTTGGGGCATCTGTGACCTTGGCAGGCTTGAATTTTCCGGTGTCTGTGCCGGTTATATGTACTTTTGACGACAACTTATGATTTAGTTTTATCAATTAATTGTCGTATGGTGTTAGAATTCTAAGCATTGTTAGAAATTCGTCGGCGCAAAGGGTGCCGAGCTATGCATTCTACCAGATTTTAAGTCTGGGAATGGGTGGCAGGGTTGTCAGTTTTAACCGCAGAAGGTGTTAACCTAACCGCGCTACCGTGTTCGGGCCGTTGGCGGGATTATAACCGAGGTAAGGGCGAATTGTCACTTGTTTAAACGAGGTGTCCGTAACGCACAACTTAAACATTTTGACCTGATCGGGTCGGAATGACAACTCGAATGCTTAAATCGGGGCGAGCGTTGACATGTCAATTTCGCGAAGGCCAATAAATGGCATTTTCGCCGAGCTCTGGACCTGGGCTGATTAGCCCCGGTGTTAAATCATCTAGATGTGTCGTATTTGTGACCGGGTTTATATACCTCGGTGTAATGCTTAAGCGATCAATTGTGCACGTTGGCGAATCTGCACTGAGGAATCCTTCATCCGGGGTTCGTTTAAGGAGCGCGCGCGGAGTCAACAGTGTAATTTTCAGTTAATTCGGGGTCCAATTAAGGAGCGCGGACTTAACCAGAAAATCTTTAGTTTATCCGAGAGGGGTGTCGTAACCCGTGATTCCATTATGGGTGTCGTAACCCTTGATTTCATTATGGGTGTTGTAACCCTTCATTCGATTATGGGTGTCGTAACCCTTGATTTGTTTTTACGCGGAGCCCGGATTTTAACTGTATTAAGTGTAACCGGGTCCGTCTTCAAAAATTTCACAGGGATCCTGGATTTTAACCATATTCGGTGTAATCGGGTCCACCTTCAAAAATTCACGGAGCCCAGATTTTCACCAGATTCAGTGTAACCAGGTCCGCTTGGTGACATAGTCGTCTTCGTATTCTTCAAACTCCTTTTGAAATAATAATTCCAGAAATGCTGAGGTAGTGCTTCTGGAGTGCTGAGGTAGTGTATTCCCTCAGTATTTTGTTGTGCCACAAATATTTTAACAAAGAGCTTCTCCAAAATAAAGCAATTTAATAATCAGCCCTGTTTAAGTTCTGATTGAGCAAGGATAGTCAATAATAATATCCATAGCTTTTAGCACCAGCAGCAATAAGGGTGCAACGTAAAGAAGCACATCCATGCAAAAGGTGCGAAAATCAAGGGCACTAAATTATTCAAATGAGGGTGTCCCATCCACCAAACGTTTTGGATGAATTAAGCAAACATCGATCTGGATTGCATAAAAATCCAATGCTAGATAATTCCACCAATTCTCCGAATTGATATCCGGAAAAGACTGCACTATCAAGCACCTCATTTGCGGTTGTAGAAAAATAATTTCAAGAATTTTAATAAACAAGCCTCTTGAAAGGCATGCAATATTAATTTCCATCAATTTTGAAAGATTAAAAAGGATCTTTCAGCATTGGCAACTTGGAAGAATTCAACTTCCATTCATACAAATTATTGCAAAAATCCATAAAGCAATTTCAAGAATTCATGAGAAATTGCCAAAATTGCCGCAGACATTTAAGCACAGATGAGGAATGATTTAATTGATAAATCAAGCATTTATGCAGGGAACCCACAAGGCGCCTACATCAATTCATGAAGAATTACCCGAAGGCGCTACATCCATTCATGAAGAATTACCGAAGAATTACCAAGGATACTTTGGCATTTTCTCAGTGTAGATGTTGGTTGATGCCTTCTACCAGGAAACCATTGAACACCCAAAACCTATCACAAGGTTATTAAGAAAAGGTCTACACATGGATTAAACAGAATAAATCTGTTTGAAACCACAGTAGAATTCTTGGTAACAAAAGCTTTGCCGTTGTGTTCGCCCAAATTGACAGTATAACATGGGAAGCCGGTTTAGGAGTTCCCCTTCTAAGTACGCATTTATCGAATACGCAAGGCTTGACTAAAAAGCACCGTTAGAATCCGAGCCCATAGATGTAGCTAGCGGCAACAATGGCCATCCACGAAGCCACGTTAATTACAATTCTTGTGCAGAATTTTTTTTCCCAACCTCATCGGGCCCCAACTTCAAGAGTTCACGAGTTTGTACTCGACAAGAAATGGAGCTTAAAATAATGTAAGCATATCGCAGGGAAGGAGAGAGGATTACAGAATTTGGATTGCAGCATCATTATATATCATTGCATATCATTGTGTATCTCATATATATTGGTCAAAGAAATATATCCGAATAAAGATTTGCAAAGATGAGATATTAAAAACCTGATTAGACCACCGAATGTTTCCATCGATGCATGATCCTTGATAGTATCCCATGCGACATGGGCTTGCAGAAAAGAACTCTGGAAGCAATTGTTTGACCAACAATGCTCGATGGTCCAATCGAAAAGGAGTTACATTAACCGAGTTGGAGCAAACAGTGCATAAATGCAGCGAATTTCCCAGTAAGGCTTCCTAGAGTCTGACTTAAATAAGAAGATTTTCTTATTGCTTTCTCGATCTTGAATGTTGAATATTGAAAAATTCATGGACAGCTTTCAGATTTAACACGTCTCTAGGTCTTTTGCCAACTTTTATTGACGAGCGCCGGTACCATTTCTTGATGGAGATGATTGACACCGTGAGTTTGAGCATGATTTGCAAGAGATGGTAGGTAATCCGATCATGTCCAGTGCGTTATTGCGAGAGACCGGTGACAAATGACAACTGAAGAATCTTCCATGATTTCTTCGGGGCTTAATGCTCTTTATCATCATCAACGGAAAGGAGATAGAACCTGCCCTCATCGTTAAGCTACAAACCCAAGATGATATATGCCAAACAATGAATCTGCTTCCCGCAATAGAATCAACCAAACATGAACAAGCGAGATAACAAAGCAACAATGGTATACTCATCGGATAGATATGACACACGCTTTCTAACAGACTTTCCTCAAATACATGGAAGGCATTCTTCATATTTCTGAAAATGCCACACATATGCAACAAGGCATTCACGTGAACCTGACGCAAACCATTCTTTAAAGTACGGCAATGAACCCGACGGCCTATTTGCAGGCCGTGACAACTTGACACGGACTTTCAGCAGACAAGGGAGGTGAAGTCATTAGGTGATTGAATTCCAAGCATTAGACTCCATATCGCAGAGAGAATGGCCCCTGATCATGGCATTTCACGTGAATGCCTCTGGCCAATGAATTTGAGAAAGCAAAACTCGAGAATGGTGGAGACCGTTTCTAGATCCTGATAAAGCAAAGAATGGGATCGATCTGCTCCAGACGAAAAAAATCGTCATGACGGCCATTGACGATGACCTGTGTGTGGGTTCGAGTGCCTCATTAATGGTTTTGCATGATCTTAACAGCGTTGAGAGATTGATTTCCAAATTCAAATTGATGCAACTTATTGGAAAAAGAGTTCGTCATCCGGATCCACAATAACGAAAGCAAGTGTTCGGCCCTCCTCTCGGCATTTTCTGAATAAGCCTTCTCCGAAATATTCATCTCGGCAACTCGCGTCTCGGTGATATCACCATCTCGGCGTCACAAGGCGGTGTGAAATCTCCATCTCGGGTTCGAAAGCATCTCGGACAAGAGCAAGCTTAATGCTCGGCTGAACGTTTTATTAGGATTGTCCCGACAAAAACCATAAACCCCTCTCCGTCATAGGAAGTGGAGTCGGCGACCAAAGCAAGTTTGGTGAACAATCTCGCCTCGGCTTAGGAACCGGGTTCCTCTTTTAATCATCTATCCCGGCTTATCTCCACTTCGGCATCATAGGACATGTCACGTGCATACCTCGGCAATTGATCCTTCGGTTCAAACCTCGGCCTTCACCTACGGTTTGATATCTAACCACCTCGACATATTGTGGCGTCTCAAGATCTCGGGTATCAAATGCTCACGTCGGCCTTCTCTAAACCACTACTGTTCCGGCCCTGGTTCAACTACCCCGCCACGATGCAAACCCAAGAAAGTAATCGATCCTGGCATTGGAGCCTAAGGTATCTCGGCCTCGGACAAGAACCAAGATTGTCAAACAAAAAAAATGGTGGAGTCCTTCATGTTGGCCGGGGATGCATATCCGTCAAATCCGAGAATGTCTCGGCAAATAGTACATGTGGCATCAGAAAACTGGAAACCAGAACAGCTAGAAGATGAGCCAGAATCGTGGTTTGGAAGTTTGAGCGTTCTGGAAAATGGTGGGATGCGTCAATAACGATCTTTGTCGCTACTTCGAACTTCTTGATTTGCGATGGTAGTTAGTGTTGACCATCTTTGGTGGAACTCCAAAAATGAGAGACGAAAAAACGTAATGGCGATTTTGAATCTCAACAGAAGCAGTTTTGACTTCCGCCCTCGAACTTGCACGAGACAGAGGTATTGACTTCTCTATTTTGCTCCTGGCGTCTCTATTTTGCATCTTCTGTTTCTCCGTTGCTCATGGCCACTTGATTTGAGATTTGCTTGTGGTTTGCAGGCTTTCTTTTTAATTCTCCATTCCAGATTTCGGTCGTTTCAGAAATTTCAATAACCTCTGTATTCACGCATAAGGGACACGTACGGTCCTTCACTGACTCCGCCATAAAATGCCAGAGCCTACCAATAAAACTTTCTTTGCAGAGCGTATAACTGTGAAACTGAGAAAGGTACCTCGGCTTTTTGATTGTGCCATGTTCATAGATCTCGGCTTTGTTATCTTGCTCCGTCTCCATGCCGACTTCAATTATCTCGGCTTCAATCTCTGCATGCTGGTTTGAACGATCATGTATGCGGCTTCAGTTATTTGACATACATTGCAAGGCATCTCGGCATTGGAGACCATCTCGGCATTGGGGACTAAGGCATCTCGGCATGTCAGCAATCAATGGTCAAACTCGGCACAACCTAGTTCGAGCCACTTCCAGGAGAGTATCCGAGAACGTTCTTGCTCGGAATGCCACTTTGGCATTCATCAACCTAGTTGATTCAGTCAGATATGAAGAACCCGTTAGGTAGAACTCACTTTTTGAACCGGTCAACGAGAATTCAGGATCTTGGATGAGCAGACCCTTGACGACGGCAAGTGCCGAACTCAATCGAACGATGAAGAGTCGGCCCTATCTTCCAAAAATAACACAAAATTGCCTGACCCAGTTATGATTCGTCATCTAAAACCATATCCGCCAACCTCATCAACACAGTTGCCACGAACAAACGACAACATCCACCGCCGCGCCGAGTTGGATCGAGCAAGACGACAATGACGACTTTGTTTAAAAGTTGAGAGATCCGTGAAACAGATCTCAACAATCGATAATTCCACCATATTCCAAAACAAATCCTCCTAGATGTTGCGAAGCCAAATTCGGTGTGAATTGTAGCGAGACACTCCGGCATTGGATCCTGAGGTATCTTGGAAATCTCAGACTTCTCGGCACATAATCAAGTAGACTTTGGCATCTCGAGCGAGGATCAAATCTGGCTATCTTGCGTCGGTTTAATGAATTGCTCGGTATATACTCCTCCAAGATCCCCGTCTCAGTACCTCGGCACTGCATCTCGGCAATTTACGTTGAAAAAGGCCGGGCAAGACTGAAGATTTTAACAGCGATTTAGGGCATGGTGCAGCGAAGGGTCGTACTACACCAATCGAATAGTAGGACAGCAATGGGGACTCAATCTTCATTATTGCAGTCGTCTCGGGGTCGCTCTCAAATGCTTCCACCGAGGTTCAATGACTTTGCTTTTGATACATGAAAGAACCGGGAATCAACGTGAAGGTCGTATTCACCCTTTAAAATTTGCATCTCGACGTACCAGCAATTCGAACCTCGGCTACTCCAATCTCGTGGAGTATACTCCTTCTCTGACGTACATCTCTGGGCAACTTAACGTCTCGGCGACTCAGGCATCTCGGACCTTGGCCATTCCAACCCTCATGTTTTAAATCGTAGGTTATCAACAATGGAGATGCTGGAGGAAAAACCTTCGCCGCTGGTCACCGCTGAATATAACAAAGATAATTTTGACATTCAGGCTCGCGCCAAAGTCTCAGGGGGTGAGATCGGAGTTGCGCCGCTCGCGTCTTGTATTCTTTGCCTATAGTCGTATCAGGTGTGCAAAGCTCAGTAAGCTTCTTCTTCCACTGTGGATTTAGACCGATAGGGTTCAGTCTACTATCGCTGAGATTCTCGAAAAAGATCTTTCTGAAAGTTGCTTCTTGGTTGAACCATCGTTGGTCACAGGAATCAAAATTTAACGATCCCCACGGTCGGCGCCAATGTTCTGTTCTGAAAACAGGACGTGTTGGACTTGACTAGGAGCCAAGCCTAGGGCCTACGTACCCTGTGAAGGGATCAAAGTCCACGTAGTTCGAACACACACAAAAGGGGATGGGGTGTGTGCTGACCGTATGTAAAAGTCTAGGGTTAGAACGTAGAACCCGTGCACACAGTTAATTGGCCTCGTATTTATAGAGGTTGCCGTTGAGAGGTCATGGTTGGGCACGATCTCCACGGTGAGTATGTGGGGGAGCACTTCACGCAGATACGGTTAGTCCACTCCCGTGATGCTCATCGTGGAGGAGACCGCAAGGAATCCGCTATAATATAGGATCTTCCTATATTATAGGTACGCTGTTATCTTAGAGCTTTACTTAGTTGGGCCGCCTATTGTATATGGGCCTTATCCAGATCCGTAACAGGTCTCAATGTATTTAATATATTATTATTATTATAAATATTAAATCTCAACCATTGGAAGTTAATCCAACAGTTGAAATAGTATAAATAGAGAAAAAGGCTCTGTTAGTTAGATCTTTCCAAGTCTCGAGCCTTATAGGAGACACCTTTTTTTTTTTTTGATACACTATAGGAGACACCTTTAGTAGGAGGGGATAACCTCGAATCTTGAATCGGATACCAGATAATAATATAAAAGAAAATGTGAACATGATGAATATGTTGCAATTATTAAATAATGTTGATTGTTGAAAGAAATAAGTTTTTCTTTTTGCTCTTTGCTCATCACTTTTATAACTGATTTTTCCGATTCTTTCTATTTGGAGAGGTCATCCCCCTAGAAACTAGAATTATGGTATAACGATTTTTTTTAATAGATTACGTAACAAGTTTTCTGGGAGATGATTTGAGTTTGAACCTATAGAATTAATCCTGCCACGTACGCTTATAATAAGCGAGATTAACGCCAACTGATTCCTTCTCAAAACAGAACAATCCTTACGTTGCGCACCTCCGTCCTCTTTGAATCTCATAGGTATTTGCAGATTATTTTGAAGTATTCACACTTTACATTCATATCATATCTAAAGTATATTTCAATTATTAGTTAATTAGAGATTATTCATATATAACAACCATAAAGATAAAGCATGAGAATGCAACAATTATCTATATTATATTAAATAGGGAATTAAGCATTTTGAAATTTCGTTGCTGATTATTTTCTCACATCTGTCTTGTAGAAAAAATTCCTTTACATTTATTTTAGGGAAAATCAAAGTATGATCCCAAGGAACAAAAAAAATATTAAAAAAAAGTCCCAGTATATGATTCTTTTTTAACAATACCCAATATATGATTCACAGTCTAAAAACTCCCAATGGACCTCAATGATATAGGTTTGAATTGTGAAATTACCTATTTACCTCCACTGTCAATATGACACATAAATTTGTCAACAGGCTAGTTATAGCTTGTTAATATGACACATACACTTGTTAACCATAATACTATGACTTGTCAACCATGGACCTATTAATGGTAACACTATGACTTGCCAATGAGAACAAACAAATAATTTCACAATTCGAATCTACATTACTGTGGTTCCTTATGAGTTTTTAGATATACTGATACTTTTTTTTTAATATATTTTTTCTATTCTTTAGGATCATACTGTTATTTTCCCTTTATTTTATTCATATTTTTCCCTTAAAAATTGCTGTCATTTTTTGTGGCTATCTGCCAGATTAGCATGTCATTTTTTTTTCTGTGTACGTGTGTGTTTATTTATTTGAATGAAAAACTAACCAAGAAAATCTTTTAATTTACTAATTACTCGTCGTATTCCCATTTCATTGTGTCTTTGATCTCAAGGCAGAGAAGAAGCATGGCGGGGCACGACGAGATATCGGAGAAGTTGTTTCGTCGTGATAGCGAGGACTCTAATTCATCTTCTTCTGAGGATTCCGATGGATTCGAAGCCGCCGATCATGGCCCCTCCCAAACCACTGTTCGTAGGCTCTTCGGTCGCGAGAGGCCTCTCCATATGATCTTGGGCGGAGGAAAAGGTACGATGCAATATTGAGAGGAAAATTTATGCGAGTGATGATCTTATAATTCGTGTTGTTCATGATCTATATAGAGTATACAAAGTTCTATCGTTAAATACAATTCGTGTTGCTTTTTGATTTGATGGTTTTCACAGATTCATATCCACTGTTTGAGATCATAGCATAATTATGCAATGAATTTGAACATCTTATTTATCCTTTATTCTTTCCGTTTTTGTTATTTATTAAATTATTTGTCTTGATATGATTTCCTTCGCTTTTCCAGTGGCTTCTTTATCAGATCATGCATAGTGATATTATTTATTAACATGCTTTTGTTCCTTTTAAATTTTTAAGCAAGTTTACCATCAATATTATTACGATCGTATTAGATATAAGTTGTTCCAGATTTGGGTCGATCATAGTTAATTAGCTATGACATACATACAAACATAATCATCACGATTACAGCCAAATATAAAGAGTTGGGTCGAGTTGCATAGATTGCTTTCTTTTTAGATATACGTGTAGTTTGAGATGAGATTGTCCTTCAATCAAAATGACTCAAACCAATTGATCGATACGACATATCTGGCTTTTTGTAAATCTTTCATTCAATGCCTAACTATTCAATGTAGACATGTTCTAATACAGATAATCTAAGGCTCTATTTCTAAAGTATCTATCATGTTCATTAGGATTTATACAATGTTATATATGTTTTGGGTTAGTTGTTAATTATGATTCACACAGGTTTAGTTTGTGACTTGGTTGTTTATTTTGTGGAAGATGAAGTCATATATTGTCTTAATTACAAGATTAATATTAATTCACTTGCAGCTGCTGAAATTGTGCTATGGAGGAAAAAAAAGGAGTCAGCAAAAGTGTTTGGTGCTGCTACAGCGCTATGGTTTCTCTTTGAAGTGTTGGGATACCATTTAATCACTCTGGCTTGCCATGCATTGATTCTCATAACAATGATCTTTGTCTTGTGGACCAAGGCATCCATGTATATCCGCAAGTAAGCCACATTATTTATCCATATATGAAGTTACAATAAAAAAATTACTGTTTTGTTCTCAGGTTGTTACAAAACATTTCATCTGTTCTTTGACATTTTAATTCTTAACCAGGTCTGCACCTCGCATCCCAGAAGTTACAATCCCAAGAAATTGCATTCTTGAGGTTGTTTCTACTATTGGAAACGAAATCAATGGATTATTGGGTGCTTTCCGTAATCTTTTGAAAGATATTACGTCTGGGAATGATTTGAAGAAGTTTGTTGTCGTAAGTTTCAATATCATTCTACTCTTCTCGTGAAAATGCATGCTTGTTGCTAATTGGTTGGCACAATTTGGATTCTCAGCTCAGATGCTTTAGTTGCATGGCACTTAAGGCAAACCATTTGGACTAATTAAGGTGTTTTCTGTTGGATTACCAGGTTATTTTTGCATTATGGATTCTCTCCATTATTGGGAGCAAGTTCAGTTTGCTTACCTTGATTTATCTATGTGAGAATATCTCCTTTCTCTTCTCCTATTGTGTATAAATAATTACTCTCCCAAGTTCTTAATAAAAAGATCAGTCGATTTTTTTTCCCCATAAATCAATCAACAAAGCTAAATAAATTACTTAATTATATCATATGTCTTGTATTACTCTCTCTGGTCCTTAATATAAAACATATTTATGTAATTTGATTAGATTAAGGAAGTTGGTTAAGTTAGTTAATATGACATGTATTTTCTAAAACACCCTTGTCACTTTTCTTAATTTCCTCATTTCCTCTTCTCTTTGGTTATTGTTAAAAAGAGCATTAATGTAGGTATATTAGAAAAATGTTAACAAATATAAAAACCTTATTTTATTTTTAGGACTAAGATCAACTTCTCAAATATATCTTATATGAGAAACCGGAGGAGTATTAGATTTATATATTAGCTTATAAAATCGGGCAAACTATTTTAAAGAAAAATAATAAATATAAATACTTTAAAATAACTTATTTTATTTCCGTAATCTTTTTTTATGAAAAAGTTAGTTGACTCGTATATTAAAAAGTCCACGTAGTATATATTGGAGATGGTGATTCCAATGTGTGTGTGTGTGTAAGCTTGAAGGAACATTTTTGAGGAATATTATGGTGTGACGCAGGCATAGTGTTCATATTCACGGTGCCAATGGTGTATGAGAAGAATGAAGAGAAGGTTGATATGTACGGCGAGATTGTGGTAGCTGAGATGAAGAAACAATATGCAGTTTTTGACGACCAGGTTTTGAGCAAGATACCCATTATTGGAGGATCATCCAAAAGGGATTAAGCGACATGTTCTCTTCTTCTTTTTTTGTTTTTGGTACCTTACTTGGCATTGCTAATTAAATATGAGTCTTGTCCTCATGAAAACTACATTCCATGTTTGTTTTTTATTTCACAGTTTGACAGAGTCTGCAGCCATTCCACTTGATTCTGTAAAAGTGAATTTTCATTCTCCTCTTTTGGGCCAACAAAAATTTGTTTGTTAACATTATATGGTGTTCAATTTAAAAAAGTCATGAGCTAACGAGAATATAGTTTAACAAAAGGGTCTAGTCTCTCATAACATAACGAACTAAGGTTCAAATTTCTATTGAAAAAGTTTTCATATTTAGTGTCTCGAATAGACGTATAATAGAAAGATATCTGTGTGTCTAGGCCCCAAAAAAAAAAAAGTCATGAGCGTGGTTGCTAGTTTATTCATGATCTGCAACATAAATATATGAGTTGCAGGATCCATCCCCCATGTAGCTTCATAAAATCAAAGAACCATGGATATGCCGATTGCCACGTCAGCGTCAATCTCTGCGATTCTAATATTCATGTCATCATCACCTTCTGTTTTCATCTTCATAGAAACCTTACTACCTCGCTCATAAAATGTCAAGTTATTAAATAAATAAATAAATTCAGAAACCGCTAAATGTTGTTGATGATAATGTAAAAAATATTTTCACAAAACATTAAATCTAACAAATTTCAATATAAGGATTGAGATGAGTAACATGGAAAAAGGGAAGGGAAGAGGATCATAAAAACAGAGGGAGAACGGGTCCAATTTCTCTCATTATCCCTTTTCTAATTATCTCTCATAATTTCTAAATTATATTTGTCCAATTAAATCGAAAGGTAAAAAATGAGTCACGTCATCAAATTATCAATCTTTTAGCTTTTTTCTTTTTTTTCCCAATCAATAATCCAAATTGGCTCATTTTTCTTTTTTTCTTTTTTGAAAGTTACGAGGCAAGCTAGGAAGCTTGGAATGATGAGGAAGGACTAGATCATGAAATCCAGTCCTTAATACATCAATCTAGCAAAATAAACTAAGCAAAACAGGCCATTTGGTCTCTAAAAAATATATCCGGCATCCCCCGGAACATATGGAACAAGGATCATGTTAGCATCAGCAGGTGCATCATGGCCTGTTTGGCCATATAGTCGGCGCATGAAATGTTTCCTCTCAGAGTATAGTGAAGCTCGACGTTCCAGTCCTCGTAGAGCAAGTCTCTAGTCTCCCCAATAATTTCTCTAAGGGGGTGGTCGGCGTGGCATTCCCTCATAAGAATGTTGACAAGATCCAATGAGTTCGAGTAGAGAACAATTCTCCAAAGCCCATCCGACGGCCCGGCTTCAAATCAAGCATGATAGCATAAATTTACTCGCCGAGCACAGTGTGGAGGCCAAGCGACTTGTGGAATCCCATCAACCAGTGACCCTGAGAGTCCTTTATGACGGCCCCGCAAGCTGCTTGATGCTGATAACGCATAGAGCCATCAACGTCAATACGGACAACGTTTGCTGGTGGAGGAGTCCAAGCTTTTTCTACATCACTGCCAAGGTTAAAAATTTTGTGCGTTAGAGTTTGATTAGATGTATTCTCCATGAGGAGGTAGGTACAAGTGTGAAGCATCTCCCGGTATTCGCATTTTCGCCTTGGAAAGAAATCGCATCTCGGTTGTCCAAAGGACCCAAAGATGCCAAATCAAGGTTCTCGCCAAGAGACATTTTGGAATCGTCCCTTTCCGGATTGTGGTTGATATTCCATTTGAGCCATTCCTGCACGTTTCCTGCAAAAAAGAGAGAAAAATAGTTAGGACTTACAAGTTGTTTCCACAAGCTTTTAGCTCTCTCGCAATCCTTGATAACGTGAATCACGTCTTCCTCCTCGTTGCAATTGAAAGGACAAAGATTTCCATCAGATAGCCCTCTTCTGGCTCTTAGAGAGTTAGTCACAAGTCATTCGTGACCAACTTGCCACATGAACATTTTAACTTTCTCGGGGAGCTGCCATTTCCACAATAGAGACCAGAAGCTATTAGCACCCGTCTCGCCGTGATCGGAGAGGTAGTTGTAAAGCGATTTAACAGAGAAGCACCCATCTTTAGTAGCTCGCCAAGTGAAGCAATCGGGAAACTATTAGTAGGGGGTTGCATTCTTGAAATAGAATTTATAATTGTTGAAGGAAGAGTTCCCCGCCATCTATTAGTATTCCTTTTGCCGTTGCTTAAAATTTGGTCTCTTACCGTCTCATCAGGGTTTATCGAGGATGGGTCCTGAACAAAGGTTATGAGAGGATAGTCAAGAGGGAGCCAAAGGTCATGCCAGAATTTGGTTTCGCTCACATTATTAACTCTCCTACCGATGCCAGCAAGGAACTTATCCCAGACCTCGACCACCGCCTTCCAAACAGAAGAAGAGTTTCTCTTTTTAGAAACGTTAGGCACATAGGAGCGACCGCAATTGTACTTGGACCACAGGCATTGGGCCCAAAGAGAATCCTTTTTTTGTCAAGAGGTTCCAGAGATCTTCATGATAAAAGCTTTATTTTGTCGACGGAGATTTTTAAATCCAAGTCCCCCTGTTTCTTAGCTTTAGTTACTTTGTCCCAAGCAATGAGATGCATCTTCTTTACGTCCTCTTCCTGAGACCAGAGGAAGTTTCTTGATATCTTATCAAGCTCATTAATAATACAAATAGGAAGGAGGGTTGATTGCATTTGATAGGTGGGCATAGAGGATAGCACCGATTTAATCAGAATAGTGCGACCAGCCATAGTTAAGAACTTGCTTTTCCAGGTAGACAGCCTTTGCTTGGTCTTTTGCACAATGTGTTGATAGGTGGCTCTGGTAATTCTCTTGTGAATGATTGGCACTGTAACACCCCATCTCCAGTACCCAAAAACTTGTCCAAAATATTTGAAATATCTCCAACCGAGATAATCAACATTTAGAATATTTAAAAAAATACAAAACTGAATCAAATAAAAATCCATTTTAAAATCAACATAAATTCTCAAAATATATCAGAGTTTAATACAAAGCGGAAGTCTTATAGTTGTGGCAAATATAAATAACATAACATAAACTATAGGAGTACAAAAGAGCCATAATGACTCACTCCATATGTGCCTTCCCTTGCTCCCTATTAGTACTTTCACCTGAAAAATGTTAATATGAGGGTGAGTTTCCACGTCTCGAACTCACGAATATCCAACCGTACACAAGCAAATCACATATGACCATAAATAGGAAAATACTAAAATATAATTATTTATATCTATATATACACACACATTTATATTTTCTAAGAAAAATTTCATAAAAAGCCTTTAAAAAAAAAAAAAAAAAAAAAAAAAAAATATCATTTTATAAATCTTTAATAAAGTATACGGTAATATGTCATGCAATATGCATCCGCCCTTATATCCTCTTCCACCTTATACCGTGACCGGAGCCATAGGCTAACACATAGTCCAATAGAAACACATCCATGTGATCCGAATTGTTCCAAGCTCACCAGAAAATCAAGTTTTGCTACGGAAAAATTCCGTAGCAAAACAGCTTTTTCCGTAGCAAAACGAGTTTGCTACGGAATTTGCTACGGAATTTTTCCGTAGCAAAAACCGGCGTAGCAATTGCGACGGAAAATGAAAATCCGTCGCAATTTGCGACGGAAATTAATTCCGTCGCAATTTGCTACGGAAAATAATTCCGTAAAAATTTGCTACGGAAAAAATTCCGTAGCAAAATTTGCTACGGAAAAAATTCCGTAGCAAATTTGCTACGGAATTTTTTCCATAGCAAATTCCCAAATTTGCGAAAATTTGCTACGGAAAAAATTCCGTAGCAAAAAAATTTGCTACCGATAAATAAAAAAAATATTTTTTTTTTTTTTTAAATTTTTTTTTTCGAAAAAGTGAGTACAAAAAGTAGTGTACCATGGATATAATAACAATTACAAAGAGTTTACATAGATAAAACAAAATATATATAATAATGTTGCAAATAGCAAATAGTAAAAAGTATCCTAAACAAAGAAAGATTGTGATCATCATCATCACCAAGATGGTCATCATCACCGAGAGCCGACCCCGAACCCTTGTCTTTCATTAGAGACTTGAGTTGAAGCCGCATCGTATCATCATCTCCGCTTCTTTGAGTCATCTCTGTTGCTTTGCATCATCTCTCGTTCTGAATCGCCAGATCATCATCTCGCTTGTTGGGTCATCTGTCGCTTCATCATCTCTCGTTCTCGAATCATCTTGTTGCCTCATTATCTCCTCGTTCTGAGTCACCGCCTCATCGCTCCTCGTTCTCGAGTCATCTCGTTTGCTTGCTCCCGCACCAAAGCCTTCATCTTCTTCAACTCATCTGCAAAAACATTATGAAGTACATTTATTAGTTGAACTTCATTTGAATGGACAAAGAGAATGGAAATTATCTATATTAAATGTATTACATTTACCTGAAGAAACACCTTCAATGTCGCATAAGGAGCGCTTTGTTTGCTTCAGTCGGCTGGCAGAGGCACCGTATCCAAAGACTCTCCCTTTCTTGTTAAATCCGCAGTAGCCTCAAAGAACAGACTCTCGTTATCGGGACCGAGAGGATGTGGGGTCTCTCTCCGTGACAACTTCGAAAGGTTTCCTACAATTACAAAAATACATAACAAATAAGACATGTAAAATGAAATAAATATGGTGGTGCATAAAATAAGTAATAAAGGAAATAAATGTCTAACCGCTACTTGCTTTGCGCCTTTGGGTTAATCCACCGCCTCTCACTCCTTCGACCGCCGGGAATGGGTGCGCTCAAAGGTAACCCACTCAATCGATCCTACGGGAACTTCCCTGCACTCTAACCGCAAACGCAAATGATGACATTAATTAATCACTTCAAAGTACAAAATATTGGATACCTAAATAGAAAATAACATGTACTTACAACTTTTCGTCGATGCTCACTAATTGGAATGGAGCCGCCAACATATGACGGTCCTTCCATTTTAGCCCTATTTTCCTTATTTTTCGCACTTGTGTTATGAAACTTCGCATCGGTGGCCCAACTTGTCAAATAATTCGTGCGTCTGCGTCTGCTGTGGAATCCAATCTTTCTTGCCTCTTGCTTGTCTCAATGAATAAAGCTTTTGAGACAACCAACACCCCCTGTGGTTATAAGCTTTTTTCAGATCTTCACGATGTTCGAGCAATGACATATGATTATCCCGAAAATCAATAACGAACAATTAGTGCTCCAAATTTTAAAAGTGCTTAATTAATAACCATAAAACAAATAACTTACCAAGAACTCATTGAACCAAGCATCTCGATTGTCCTTAGGAATCTCTTTCCACTTGGTCCAAGGATGATTGTAATTACGGAATAATTGGGTCGAGATGAAATCCCCACCGGATTATGAGGCACAATGTCAAGACATAGGACATCATGCAAATATTAGCATACAAATCAATTAGAGAAGAAATTTGTAACATTATTGGTAACTTGGCATGACTTACTCATCGCCGTCAGGACAGATCCAAAGCTTCCCTGTCGAAGGATCTGTTGTGCCCCATATTGGTGTATCGGAGGAACTCCATTCTTCCCCGACGTGGCTATGAGGCGACCCAGTGTGCTAAGGAAGGAATGTGAAATATTGAAGATATTTGTACATAGATGATTTTAGGAAACTAAAAATACGTAAATCAATCAGAAATGGTAAAGTAAACCTGTTGTCTCCCTTGCTGTGGATCAGTGTGGGTAGACGGTGATGACGACATATGAAGCGTCGACGGTGAAGATGCATTATAACCCGACGGTGAAGATGACATATCAAATGGCACCTCTGGGGAAGTGCTGACCCCTCTACCTCCCGGAGGGAGCAAATGGCGTCGCCCTACCCCCTCTTATAGGAAGGGGTCGGGCTCGACCACGACCACGTCCACTACTTGAACGTCCTCCTGGATGCTCCATTTCGAACACTTATAGACATAATGTCAAAAAATATAAATAAAAAAGATATTTGGTTAATATTATAGTAGCGAAGTAACAATGTATGTAGTATAACAGATCGTCAGAAACAAAGAACTAACACAAATCAACCGGACGATTCTGTTCATCGACATCTGCTTGCACGGCTTCCTCTGAAGTCTCATAGTCATCGAACTCAGATTCACTATCAGAGTACATCACTTCTGCCTCATCGTCGATTCCGATCGTCAATTTGTATAGGAATCAATTCTAAATCCGCGAGTAGAATCAAAGAGATTCCTTGGTACTTCGTCGTCGAAGATGTTTATGGGCAATACATGTTCCACATCAGCTTGGAACGGTTCCTTCATGCCGTCATTTGCTTCCGACTCTTTCGACTTAGGTATAATATTCCGTGCTTTGGTTTTGATAACTCCCACCCACCCTTGGCGGGATGTGGGGTATGATGTATAGTAAACTTGTTCTGCACTGTTGAGCAAGGATGAATGGGTCATAACTAACCGTATATCTCCTTGTCCAGTGGATCTCAATATTTCCATGTTTGTCCACTTTTGTCCCACGCGGACTGTTATCAAACCACTCACATTTAAAAAGGGTCACCACCTTGTCCCACGGGTAACTCAGCTGAATTATGTCAACTAACTTCCCGTAGTAGTTAGTCTCCACCCCGCCAACTTGGTCACCTCGACAACATACACCGTAATTGCAACATAGTGTACCTGCGTCCGCGTCAACAGTTGAAAATCGATACCCATTGATTATATATTTGTTGCATCGGGTAACACTAATTGCAGCTCCATAAGATAAACTCCACGCAACTTTATTGGGATCTGGTCGATTTTTCACGAAATATTGACGAAACCATTTTGGAAACTCGAGTTCGTGTATTGATCAACTTGTGACACCGACATTGAAGGATTGTCCGATCGGACCCAATTAGAGTAGAAACTGTAACAAAGAACTGAAGTTAATACTTTAATATTTTACCGTAATAGAAAAAAAAAAAAAAAATCTTACTTTAAGTCTTGGGCGACCTCTTCACGGTTGTTTAGAATGTACCACTCTGCTACTTGCTTATCTCTTCCGTCAAGAGTTGACCTCCAATGTTTTCCCACGACTCGCCCTGGATAATTAAATATTGATATTTGATCACTCGTATCACCGGCAGCATCGTTGCGGGGTACCCCTCTCCATCTTGTCATCATTTCAGGGGGATAATAGTATGACGCAAATTTTGCGGCCTCTTCGACTAGATATGCTTCAACGATAGATCCTTCAACGTACCTTGGATTTTTGATCTTGTGTTTAAGTGTGCGTAAAAACCTACAATGGAATATCGAGAGGTATTTATAAATTAAAGCACCATGTCGGTCAATTAATAACAGCGCGAAAGAAATATATGTATTACCTCTCAAACGGATACATCCACCTATATTGTTGTGGCCCTCCTACCCTTGCTTCGTAGGCCAAGTGAACGGGCAAGTGTTCCATTGAGTCAAACATGCTAGGAGGAAACACCATCTCTAACTTGCATAGCATTATGGGCATGCTCGTCTCCGTGTGTCGTAACTTTTCAACATTAAGCTCGAAGCACATATTTCTCTAAAGAACATGGAAAATTCAGTCGAAATAGACCATATATGATTCGGTAGTGCTTTGAAGGCCCACGGCAACAATCTCTGGAAAAAAACATGACAATCATGACTCTTCATCCCGAATAACTTCCCCTCGTGCATGTTGACACATCTTTTCAAGTTTGACGCATAACCGTCCGGGAGTTTCAGATCTTTAACCCATTGCAACAATTCTAAATTCTGCTCTTTGTTGAATGTGTAAGGCGCTCTAGGTTTGGAAATCCGTCCGTGCCATTCTCGCAGCAAATGCAAAGCGGGCCTTTTGCAAATCGCTTCTATGTCTAGTCTTGCGTTGACTGTGTCCTTCGTCTTGCCCTTGGTGTCCATCACGATTGTACGAATATTGCAAAACACATTCCTCTCGATATGCATGACATCGAGGTTGTGTCTTAACAATTGATCTTTCCAATATGGTAGTTCCCGAGAAGATCTTTGCGTTTGTTCCAATGATGATCAACGCCATATCCCTCGGGTTCGCTTTGGAAGCGGCCCCCTCTTCGACACTTTGAATGTACTTGACCTGTCCCATATTTCTTGGCCACTTAAACGACGAGGTTGATCTGCTTGTTCGACAACATTTCGCGTAAAGTCTTTTCTATTTCTCCCGAACGGATGATCGGGGGTAGGAATCGCCGGTGCTGTCAAACCAACGAGACTTTGTGACGTGTTGCAAGCTAAAACCCATGTTCGTTCAAGACATATCGGGCATGCCCGGCTTTCCGGACGTTTGCCGGCCACTCAACATACCATATGCGGGGAAGTCATTTATCGTCCACATTAAGGCGGCACGCATTGTGAAATTCGGCTCAATGATATATCATACGTCGAACCCCTTCACTCCACAACATCTTCAACTCGTCTATCAAAGGCCCGAGGTACACATCTATCTTCTTTTTTGGGTTGGATGGCCCGGGGATTAACGCGTTAAGGAACAAAAACTCTCTTCTCATGCACATAGAAGGTGGGAGGTTGTACGGTGTCACAATGACGGGCCAACGGGAATAATTCTTGCCGTATTGTCAAAAGGAGCGAACCCGTCCGAACATAGACCAAGACGGACATTACGGGGATCCATAGCAAAGGAAGGATTCACCTCGTCAAATTTACGCCATGCTTCGGCCTCGGATGGATGCGTCACAAAGTTTTCATCCCTGTGATGCTCCCGATGCCATCTCATGTGAGTAGCCGTTTGTTCGATGCATACAATCTCGAAGTCCGGTAACCGGAGGAAAGTACCACATCTTGCTTAATGCTTGACGGGTCATTTTCCTTCCTTTCCCCACAACTTTATATCTATCATGTCCACAGAATTTACAACTGGTCACTCGGCATCATCCTTGTAATACAACATACATCCTCTAGAGGCGACAATGGATTTTTTCACATCCAAGCCCAAGCTCTTTCACCTTTTTTTGCTTGGTAAAAATCCTTCGGCAAATTATTGTCTTTGGGAACAACCTTGCTTATGATCTGCATCATTTCGTTGTAGTTCCTCTCACTCATATGGTGATCGGTCTTCAAGCTTAGTGTTGCTAGGGTAGCCGATAGTGATGAATATTCACTATTTTCAAAGTGTTCGCAACCTTCCCATAACGGACGTTGCGCTTCTTGGAGCATTTTATAGAACCTATCGGCTTCCGGATGAGGATCCTCTCCCATGTATGATGGTTGACTATGTGTATTGGTCTCCTCTCCCATGTATGACGGTTCATCATGAGTAACGGGATCGAAATATCGGCCGATCGACGGTCCCGGCGTCCATAACCAACTGCTCATATTGATTAAGGTTGTCTCGATGACTACTTGTCCCCGTAATAACCACTCGGTGTCGGTGTACGTCGGACTTCGCCATGACATTCCCAACACTCATAATCTTTCATGAAGCCCTTTTTACACAAATGGATTTTAACCTCCTCAAAATCTTGAAATCTTAAACACCTACATTTGACACACGGACACCTGATCTCCCTACTTGAATTAGATGAATGTGCCAAAGCAAATTCGATGAACTCTTTCAAACCCGCCAAGAATGCTAGAGTTAGTTGTCTTCTCGGTTAGACGATTGTACATCCAACTTCTATCATGGTTGCCTTCCATATTTCCTAGCTAGTTCAGTTACTAAATTAATTAACATCTCAACATGCAACAAATATATAAAAGTGGTCAATTCAACGGAATAAGTATTTAATATAAAATTTATCAATTTACAAATTATTTTAATAAATAAACCATTGATTTGAAATTTTAAAGTGCAATTGGTATTTTTTTTCCATGTATACTTTTTGAGGAATATTTATAAGATATTTTTAAAAAGAATAAAGAATATTTAGCCGAATAAATTTTTTTCCAATTTTCGTTTTTTACGACTTCTAATGTTTATTGCAATTTTTTGCTCCTTTTTTCATTTAAGCGTGAGTTTATGTTGCAAACTTAAAATTCCAAAAAAAAAATTAGTAAATTAATAAATTTTTAATATTGAAAATACTAAAAATGCCTTGAAAGTACAAACTTTCTATAAAAATATTTAAAAAAAAAAAAAAGTATACTTTCACCTAACATAAAAAGTGCTAGATAAATTAATATCCTATACATTTGGGAATATTTTATTTTAAAGGGAACAAAAAAAAAAATAACATGTACACAAAGTAAACTAATTAAAATAAAATATTATTACCAACATAGGGTTGGTTTAGCGGTATAAGGCTTTGATTACTTTTGTAATTTATTTTCGTCCCAAAAAACAATGCAAGATTAAAAAAATCAAAATTATTAAAACTCAATAATTAAAAAAATCATGAAATCTTCTACACACTATAACTATAATCCAAATTAATAAACACATTGCGTATAGAGATCTTTATGTAATTAATAGATTCACCAAAGAAGATACTAAAACAAAACAAAAAAAAAAATCTAAACTCATATAATTGATAATCTTCTCGCCAACATACATATTTCCACTATGTAACAAAGCAAATCTAACATAGATATCATATAACTATAAGCAAAAAAATATACTTCAAGCTAACCCGTAAAATTATAAGTGTTAGGATTTGTTTGATAATTCCCTTGTGAAGATCTTAATACTAAGTCGGAAGTACCTACAATAATTTTTTATCTCGTAATAAAATTATATAGAAGTGTTAAAAAAAAAAAAAAAAAAAAAAATCACTGGGAGTTTGAGGGGCGGAGGAGGGGGGGAGCGAGATGGTGGCGAGTTAGAGGCGCAGATGGTGGCGAGCCGGGGGGAGGAGCCGAGGGCGCCGGAGGGGGAGCCGAGGGGGAGGAGCCGAAGGAGGAGGAGGAGCCGGGGGCGCGGCTTGGGTCCGTCGCCGAGGGCGCGAGCCGCTAGGGGGAGGAGCCGAGGCGCCGGGAGGGGGAGCGAGGGCCGGGGGAGGGGGGGGGGGGGGTGGGGAGCTGGGGGCGGGGGTGGGGACGTGAGGAAAATGCAGTCGGGGAAGGGAGGAGGAAGACGAGGTCATTAATGACCTCGTCATTTGCGACGGAATCCGGTTCCGTCGCAAAAATGGATTTTGCGACGGACCATCCCGTCGAAAATGCTTTGCGACGGAACTCCGTCGCAAAAAGCAAGCAAAGGGCGGCATTTATGCCGCCCTTTTTGCGACGGAATCGTCCGTCGCAAATTGACTTTTTGCGACGGACAACACGTCCGTCGCAAAAAAAAAAAAAAAAGGCGGCCATTTTGGCATTTTGCGACGGATTCCTTATCCGTCGCAAAATTTGCGACGGATATTGAATCCGTCGCAACATCTTCGAGAATGGGCGGCCTTTTTGGCGCCCATTTGCGACGGAAAAACAATCCGTCGCAAACTTTGCGACGGATCACGAAATCCGTCGCAAAGTTTGCGACGGATTTACATTCCGTCGCAACTTTTTGCGACAATTTTTGCGACGGAATTCAAATTCCGTCGCAAGATTTGCGACGGAATTTAAAATCCGTCGCAAAATTTGCCGGAATTGAATTCCGTCGCAAATTTTTTTTGCGACGGAAAAACGGAATTTTCAAATCCGTAAATTCGCAAATTTTTTTTATTTGCGACGGAAAAACTTAAGTATGGACGCAATTCCGTCGCAAATTTTCATGAATTTGCTAAACTCCAACCCGGAATAAATTCCGTAGCAAATTAAAAAAATACGTAAATAATAAACAATGTGCGTCGCTATATTTAGAATTTCTAGTAGTGTCATCTTTTGAAAAACAAATCCCTTCCTTCATCAAATTTTCAAATAAGTGGGGCTCACCTATTTCGTCCATTTCTTCATTCCTTCCTTGATCCTTCGTCCACCGGTTCCTATATATTACATATATATATATATATATATATATTAATATAATATTTTAATATTATCTATATACTTCCTTCTTCTTTCCCTCTTTCGTCTTCTTCTTTCCTCACCTTTTCTTAATATAATATTATATATAATAAACTTCTTCACTTCCTTCCTTCCTTCCGCCATTCCACAGTTTCTATATTATTATATATCATTATAATTATAATTTTATTAATATAATGATATTTTAATACATATAATATATATTTATTTATTTATTTATTCTCAATTCTTCTGGTTTCTTCCATCCTCTTCTCCGTCCACTATCACTTTTTTTTTAAAAAAAATAATATAATATTAATATAATATAATAATGTTATTATAATATATATATATATATATATATTTGTCCATCCTTCACTCTCTCATAATAATATTTTAATAACATTTATACATATATATATATATATAATAATTTATTTATCTTATAATATAGATAAAACTCTAAATTTTATACCTATAAATCTCCTCTAAACCTCAAAATACTTAAAAATACTTAATTACTATTTAAAAATTTGGGATGTTACGGCACCCCCAAATATTTCCCGAGGTCATGAGCGATACCAATGCCAAGAAGTTGACTTAGCTCGAAAGCTCTGTTAAAATTGACATTGCTAGAGAAGAACATTCGAGACTTAGCAAGGTTGATTCTGTGGCCTGAGACCTCGCAGAAGCTTTGCATCACATTACGGACCTTCGCCATTTGGTGGGGAGAGGCCTCAGTGAAAAGAATGAGATCATCGGCAAAGAACAAATGAGAGATGGCGGGGCTCCCTCTCTTAAAGGAGAATGGCTTCCAACGCCTGGCCTCACACTCGGCTTTGATTAAATGCCCCAACCTTTCCATGCAAAGAACAAATATATATGGGCTTAGGGGATCTCCTTGCCTAACACCTCTGGAGGGGGTGAAACTCGGACTCTCATCACCATTCCAAAGGACGGACATAGATGATGTAGAAAGGCAAGCCATGATAAGATCGATGAGATTGCTGTTAAGCCTCAAGCATGCGAGAGTATTCCTTATGAACCCCCAATCGAGTCTGTCGAAAGCCTTTTCCATATCAACCTTGATGGCAACAAACCCTTTCCTTTTACCCTTCATTCTCATGGAGTGGATGATCTCCTGAGCAATGATAATGTTATCACAACTAGTTCTGTTGGCAATAAAGCTGCATTGCTCAGGCCCTATGAGCTGTCCCATAACATCTTTAAATCTATTCGCCAAGATCTTGGTGATGATCTTGAAACTCGCGTTACATAGGGATATTGGCCGAAATTCCTTTAAGGTGGAAGGGTGGTCAACCTTAGGGATGAGAACAATCTTAGATTTGTTGATAGTAGCCATGGAGGCCGGATTAGAGAAGCACTCTTCAATAAATTCACATATTTCATCCCCCACGGCATTCCATTGAGTTTGGAAAAAGTGGGCGTGAAGGCCGTCGGGGCCCGGGGCCTTGAAAGCACCCATGGCGAAAGTCGCATTTTTTATTTCTAATCTGGTAACTCTATCTGAAAGCATGTGCATCTCGCGAGTATGGATGGTAGGAAAATTTGAGCACCACCCATCAAGGTCTTTCACATGAGGATCACAAGTATATAGATTGGAGAAGAAATCGTGCGCCATATTTTTTGCCAGATTATGGTCTTCAATCCAATCCCCAGCCTCATTTTGGATAGCCCTAATATGCTGCTTCTTCCTTTTAATTACAGTTGAAGCATGAAAAAACCTAGTGTTCCTATCTCCGTGTTGGAGCCATTTGCATCTCGACTTTTGGAACCAAGAAATTTCTTCCTAAGTAGCCAATTTATGGTATTCCTCCCAGAGCTGCTTCTCCAACTTAAACAGACCAGTCCGCAAATTCATTTTTCGACATCTGTCAATACCCTCCAGGCGACGAATGATTTCTTTTTTCCTTCTGGAGAAATTGCCAAGTCGGTTATTGTTCCAGTCCAGGGCAGATATTTGAAAGCGTTGAAGACCTTGGAGCCAACTCCTGTCCCGCCAGGCCTCCTTAGTAATGTCTCTGAAATCATTCTCCAAAGTCCATGCAACCTGGTAAGAAAAGGGCCTCGGAGGGCGAGGAGTAGGGGTGACAGGTTTAGAGCTCACCACCACGACCCTATGATCATATTTAAATTTTAGCCCATGGAGAACCGTGAAAGTGGGAAAGCTATTGATCCATTCGAAGTTTGAGAAAGCCCAATCCAGCCTCTCTTTTAAGCCCCGTCTCTCCCAGGTGAATTTTTCGCCCAAAATTTTTGCTTCAATAAGCCCGGTGTCGTCAATGCAGTCTCTAAAATGGCGTATGGAGGCCCAAGGAGGATCAGCTCCACCCAGTTTATCAGTAGGGGATAAGTAAGTATTAAAGTCCCCCAAGACTAACCAAGGGTAGGTAGAATTTAAAGCAAGGAGACGAAGGGAGTTCCGAGAGAGCAGATCTACCAACTAAATTAGTTTCGCCATAGATAATAGTTAAAAGGGTCGTAGTGTTACAAGAAAGCTCTTTGACTTGACAATGAAGTAATTGGGTGGATGATGTGAGGTAAGTAATGTCAAAAGTGTCCGAATTCCATAAAAGCCAAATGCCCCCGAGAACCCGGTAGCTTCCACACGCATCCAATGGCCGAAGCCAAGAGTCCGACATACCTTATCGGCCCTATCACCGCTCACACGAGGCTCAATAAGACAAAGAATATTAACATAATATTTATTAATAATATCTTTAATTTTTAGGGGAAAGACCTAGGTTACCAGCACCCCTGCAATTCCAAGACGCAATAATCATTAAAAAATAAATAAAACAAAGATGAGGAGGAGATACTTACCTGGAGCCTCCGGTCCCACTTCCGTGCTCCTTCTCACCTTGTGTTTCAGGCACATAAGTACCGTTAGCTTCTAAGAATTCTGGAGCAACATCATCATTGGGATCCCAATGCTCAGGAGGTTTCAGATCATTTAGATGAGGAGTATCCTGAGTTGGTCTTGAAGATGGATTGTTGGAGGCATTAATATTGACATTTGAGGCCTCAATCCCCTGTTGTGGCTTTGAGTTGAGATTTCCATGAATTATAATGTGTGCCCGCTGTCCCTTTGCTGTCTTGTCATTGGATTTTTTATTTGCCATAAGATTGTTCAGCTCATTTCAATTATTAGAGTTAGCTTGTAGAGAATTGTCATTCTTGGCTTGTGGAATAGTCACCAACGTGTTGTCCATATTAGATAGGGCCATTTGCTTTTTCTCAATCTCAACTTGGCCCAATTTTACTTGGCTCAGCGAATTAATTGGTCCTTATCCATTGTTGTGGCTGCTGGGCCCACTTGCGTTGATTACTAAGTTGGATTCCTTCACTTTGTATATGGCCTTCGTCTTTCCAATAAATAATCTATACACGTTTATAAAAGATTAGGAGAAATTGAGAGGATGAGAAAGAAGGAAGCCCAAGTCCCTGGAAGTTGGGGAACGAGGATATGCATGCCCAAATTCGCATTATTAAACGGCGCGTTGGTGAAAAAAATGGGCCAAGCCGAACATTTTGGTTTCATTTTGGGCTAATTCTCTTAAATCGGGTGGCCCGCTTTTGATATGGATCCACATTTCCCCGGCATCAATGGAGTTTTCAACGGAGGACGAAGGTAAGTTGGGGCATTAAATGCACCCAGTGTGGCCATTTGGAAGAACTTCAAAGACGAGCATCAATGGAGGTAGAAAGAGACGTAATGAACATGTGACATTCCTTCCACAAAATGGGCCTTCTTCTTTTGTCAAAGAAATTAATGGTTGCAGCTATGGTGGTGATGCTCTTGCTGTGGATTTGTATGAGCGCACAATGTCTGTTATGAGTCCCTAGTTCGATTACTGGTAGAGATGTTCTAAATCTCCGAACTTTGATGCTTACTGCAAACAGCATGGCTACCCAAGTGGACAATGCACCCCTCCTGAATATTACTTCTGTTGCTGTTCCAAAATTGATTAATGCAATGCATGTTCTAAATTCACGAACTGTCAAACAACATTCAACTGACATGTCCCTCCTGAATATTACTTCTGTTGCTGTTCCAAAATCGATTAATGCAGCTTCAACTTCAACTAATATCACTTTAGGCTTGTTACCAAGTTCGTGGGTGTGTGCTCTGTTTGTGAGACTAGCTACTCAACTAATTAAGCTCATGACTTGAATATTGAAGCTCACTGCTTGTAGGCCCCTCTCTCTTCTTTCGTTGCTAATACATGTTTATTGATGATATTTCTGAGATTTCCTTTACCTGTTTTGTTGGGATTTAGGCTAGACTGGCTTCCTTTGTTCTAAAAAATCTAGTCTAGTAAATGTACAAAGGTTGGTGTAGGTAGCTTTTGGAAGACAATGGTTAATGTTAGCTCATATTGTGCTTTGCATCCAATCCATGCTTGTGTTATATTTAAGAGAGCTTTTGGATATTTTTCAAGAAAGCCATGGTTTTGGCTCTCATAATTGATTGTGTTAAATCCAAACAGGTCCTACACTATTTATTCTGCTTCAAAGTAACTACATTCATTCAAATTGCCTTTTCTACTTTGTTCTTTTTTTGTTTTTGTTTTTTAAACATTGGTTTTCTGGGAAATTAAAATGGCTGTATGCGCAGGATACTTGAACTAATTTGAAGCAATGTCTACATGCAGTGCATCTACCAATCCAAAGAACAAAACTCTGTTTTTGAGGATGCTGTTCACAAATAATCACATCACACCCAAAAGATTTGATCTAAAAAAAAGACCTCCTACTTCCATGAAAAAGCCAATGCATCTTCCAGTACTTCCAATGATCAATATAATTAAGTTTCTACAGTTCAAATTGATGACATTTACCCTAATTGCAATACATTATACACAAATTCCCTAATACCGGTAGCCATTGCTTTGTACTTAATTCAAAGCTATATAGCCCTTTACATGTTCCTGGATATAAGCTCTTCTGATATGAAGGGCTGCTTCTCCTGTTCTTCCAATTTCTTAGAAGGCTGAAAAATCCATAATTTATGAGCTTTTTTCCTACTATCTAGAGGAAGTACGAAAGCTGCTGTTTCTTCCTTGAACCTCCTTCTCCGTACAAATCATTCCACTGCTTCAGCTCACTCATTACTGATCCTTCAGAAGCAAAACTTGCAGCAATCTACATAAAAGAAGCACATTCATAATTTCTATTTTAAGTCACTGTAAATTCATAATCTACATAAGGCTTTTCAATTTTTCATGTTTGTGATATTGTCAAGTGATTGAGAAGAGTCAAGTGTATCTACTTTTGTAATTGCTTTCAAAGTACTTTAATTATTTTAGTATTGACTCAGGATATGTCAGTATCTCAAACCTTGAGGCTAAAAGAGTGTGGATTGCTTCTCTTGTGCACTATTGTTACAAGCCATTGCCAGGGACACAAGTTTCATCCCACATTACATACCCTCTAGAAGGTACTTGTGGAATGTTAATATGTTATGACCTTATATATCATTTTTAGACAAATGTCAGATATCTGTCGTTCAATTCCCTGGAATCCCATTCCTTAATTTCTTGACAATATACGGAAAGACACTACTTTCTATTCAATAGGAAACAGACATCCAAAAGAATCACTCCATACCATAGCCATTTAGGTGAAGAATTTTCAAATAAGCCTACCTGAGACTTGGCATATTTCATGTCTTCCATGTTTAAAGGCCTCAGGGTAATCTCTTCATCTTTTTCACTTTCCTTATTATCTGTAGCATCTTCTGAGCTTTCGGCTTCTGCCTCTTTTTCCTTCTTTTCCTGAACAAAATGAAGTAGTTATTAGTGATCTCTACAGCTCTGGTACCAACATTCTGCACTAATTAAAAAGATGTTAGTACTGCAGAAGTTTCTTAATATTACCACCTTTCCCCTCAAAATTTCCTTCTGCATGAGCTCCCTGAGAGGTCGATACGCAGCCGTCATGCATAAGTTCTGTTTTCATAGAAATTAATATCAGGAGATGATGCTTGCATACTGGAATTAGTATATTAGAATTACTCATGTAATAAAAGAAAGGACAAAAAAAAAACCTTGAGATCACTTCCACTATATCCTTCTGTCATGACCGCAAGCTCTTTGAAGTCAATGTCTTCATGTTTTTCTTTAGATAGGAGGGTTTTTAAGATTTGTTCCCTGCCCTTAACAGATGGAAGACCAACCATGATTCTGCTCAACATTAAAAGGTAAAGTATTATCAATCACCATAAAAATATAGTCCATACATGAAAGGGAAATTGTTCATGATACTGCCAATGATTTTTGTTTTAAAAAATAATTACTACTGTTCAGTTAGCAATTGATTTCTCGATCCCAATAACAATAACCTGTATGTTACATAGAAAATTTGAATATGGAGAGTTCAAACTTTCAGTAGTTTGAGCTCTACCACTGTTAAGTGATCTCAAGATCTCTTTATATGATTTTTCACAGATCTCAAGAAAATCCAAGATTGAGAGAGTTCAAACTCTCCATCCGATCGGCCTAAAAATATTTTGAAACAAAAAGCAACAGAAAAAAACTGTCATCTAGCTCCGTGAAAAACAAAAGGACTAAAGGAGCACAGATTTCATAGGGAAAAGAATATATTGTAACGCAACAGAAGAATCAAATGGTCGTGCCAATGTTAGGGTCTTACCTACGCTCAAACCGTCTTATGATTGCTTCATCAAGGTCAAATGGCCTGTTGGTTGCAGCTAGTACAAGAATCTGCTCACCAGGTTTTGTCAATAGGCCATCCCAGTGGGTCATGAACTCATTTTTTATCTTCCTCATGGCTTCATGTTCTCCATTTCTTGTTCTCTGTCCTAGCATACTGTCAACTTCATCAACAAAGATTATTGTAGGGGCAACCTTTGCTGCAAGTGTGAACAGAGCTCGGACATTCTTCTCATCTTCCCCAAACCACTTTGAAGTAATGGTGGACATTGAGACATTGATGAAGCTTGCTCCAGCTTCATTCGCAATTGCCTTTGCCATCATGGTTTTCCCTGTACCTGGAGGCCCGAAAAGCAATATGCCTCTACATGGCTTAAGAAGACCACCTTTGAAGAGGTCTGGTCTCCGAAGAGGAAGCATTACCATCTCATGAAGCGATTCCTTAATTTCACCAAGTGCACCAATGTCTGCAAATGTCACCCCTATCTCATTTGCAGGTATAACCTCAGGCCTTATTCGCTTCTCAAACTCATTGTCAGGAACTTCCTGCAAGCATGCAATTAAACCTGTCAAATTATATAAAATTAAAAAAGAAGTTCACAGGGTTTCTTGCCAGCGGAGTCCAAAATAACATTGTACTGTCTTTTAATATTTCGTCTCTTGTGTGTGTGTGCACGCGCATGTGATACTTGAGGTTAACTATTGAGACTTTGATCTTACTGCTTTCGCAGAGACATCTTTTTTGGTCACAGGGATGGATTTTTCCGTTTCACTTTTATTTTCGTCATCCCTTGCACCAGCAATTCCTTCTCCACCATTGTCCTACAATTACAGACCATATCAGTTAATGATATTTGTCAATCTGGTATTATAATTCTTTCATTCACTTGACTTTTTTGTTTGTTTCTTTGTAATTTACCTTCTTAGGGACATTATTTTCCAACTTCAGATTACCAGTCCCACTGGTTTTTCCTTCCTGGAACAGGCTCAATCCATGGGACAAACTGTCCACATCAAATGCCAGTATTAGAAACTACTTAACCAATTGCTAAAAAATAAATTAGGATAATTACTATGAGGTCCCAAGAACCAGACTTAATTAAGAAGAAATCTCAATGACAACTGAGGAGCATGTAATGACATGTTCCGGTGTAAGAAATAACAACATATTACTTGTCATTAGGACTTTTTGGTAATTAAATCCCTTCCTTGGGACCTTAGTAATTCCCTAAAAAACATTCGTCCAGATGCTTGCCTGTTGGCTGATATGATTAACTTCCCATTTCGATATTCTGGATGTTTGTGATTCATCAAATGGTAAGATATTGAAGATACCACAATCTCTTCAATATATTGACTTAGGAGCATTGTGTCTGAGTGACAGATAGTGTTCAAATCATCACATTCAATGTCATTTTCAGCAAGTACTCCAGCAATGTGGTTTCTGCTATCTTGAAACTGAAGTGCTTTCATGTCCTCTTCCAGCTTGGCTTTCCAGCTGCCGGGGTTGGCCTCATCGTCATCAGGCGATTCAATCTCGATGGTGTAAGGAAATAACACAGTGAGCTTCTCATCAACATCTCTGCCACCATCTTCTGAATCTAATATCTCGGAACCAAGTATCAACACTGACCCTGAAATCTTCTTTAACATTCTTTGGAACAAACTGTATAGCGCGTGTGAATTGAGAAAAAGATTCCCAGCATCTCTGATATATAGGATTATGGGGCTGATTTCGGATACAGAAACCAGGACCTGCAAAAATTATTCAATCCTGCTTGTTAGAACCTTTTTACCCTATTGGAGAGTGATAAATATTTGTCCTTAGAAACTGTAGGGATTATATATTCCTACTTTCTTGCAGAAATTCTATTTAAAATCGAAAATTTTCTAAGATGACATCACCTTATAGAGTGAATGCAGAAACAATTTTTCATCAAAGCATAAACTACTTGGGCGCTTCTGGGGACCTGAAAACAGAAATCCCATGCATTAAGCATATATAGAGGGAGAAAATTAGATGTTCTTTTGGATGGAGAGAAAAATGGAAGAAAACTCCTGAAAATAGTAAATATTTTTATCATTTATAGAAGCTTTCACCCTTCCTAGTATTCCTTTCATCTATCTTCCCCTCACTTTTCTCTCCATCGAAAACTTAGGGTATGTATTCCCAACAAGGGGGGAAAAAAAAACTCCCATTCCTATTTATAAATCGCACTCTAAAAGCAATAATTTTTTTTGTACCAGTTTTATATTTGTTAGAGAATTCCAGGTAAAAGACCTAGCAACAGTTACTGAGAAGAAATTTGATTCGCTAACAAAAATATGTTTCAGTATAACCTGAAGTTGTTGATCCAGAATAGGAAGAAATGCTATTCATATCAGCTGCAGAAGAGGCATTCCTTCGAAGTTTTGGAGGATTATCAGAAGCTTCGTTACCTTTAATTTGTCGCCGTGAGGTTCCTGCATGAAAATTGCCAATCAAGATGAATAATGACCATGTAATGACATGATATTACTATCACTGACTGAAATGTTAGCAATTTTACAACTATTTCCAATACAAATCATAGATTATCAAGCTCTATAACAAAGTAATTAGCAGGAAATAAAAAAGGAAAGAAATACCATAAATTTAAAAGAGATGCCACGACTTCTTTCAGTACCTCTATAATCACTGGGTGAAGGGATTGTTAAGGAACCGAACAAACTGGACATTCTTTCCAAAGTCAACTCGGATAGGGACCTTTTAAAAGACTACAGAAGAAAGTATGTTAGGAAAATCTCTCCATTATTTAATGCCTCATCTAGTTTATATATTACAGGAAAAAGTGTTTAAAAGAAAATATCTTCAGGTCTTAAAGAAAAAACAGACTATGGCAAAAAAGAAAGCGCAAAGCAGAGAAAAACTTACTGATTCCTTTTCGCACATCCATATCTACTCTGCATCTGTAGAAGGTAAAAGAATGTTCAGATATGAATATATAAACATCTCAAATATTATGTCAAACAAGCTTGAAGTCCAGTAAATAATTACCATCCTAGAGAATTCAGCAACATCAAGCAAAAGCAACTTTGACTCAAAGTAATTTGCCAAAGCTTTAGCAAGCATCTGTTGGTACAATTCTAAAGAAGTTGGAATTAGTGTTAGTAGGAAAAGCAAGTGGAGCTGTGTAGATCATCAGACAAATTAAAACTTTGTACAGAATATACCTGCAGGTCCATAAAGTAATATAGATTGGCTTGCAGGTGAAAGGTTTCGGGTGTGTTTTAAGAAGTCATGTTGTTTTAAATGAACGTACGCAGCACTTGTCAGCAACACTTTAGTTCTTTCACTGTCATCACATATCATCATACTTTGACAATAAGATAAAGTGTAATAGCCGTCAAATACTTAAACAAGAAGTTAAGGTATTCAGCATAGAAAAGCCTTGGAGAAGGTTGTGTTTCTCCCCGGCCAGCCAATGTGAATATTCACAATCTATCCTAAGTGCCCAGCGCACATCGACCCAAATTTGACTTGATATTATCTTAGCATATTAGCGTGTCTAAAAACATGTAGAGAGGGGGAGGGGCCTAGCATCCTTGCTAGCTAATGTGGGACTTCACAATCTACTCTTAAGGAAGTCCTCATTAGTATATCGACTTGATGCTAACTTTTATACTATCTTCACATCCCAACATCTTATTTTTGAAATTGTCCACTTTAGGGTCCTATTACTCTTCATGGTTTAAAAATATATATAGAAAAGAGATATCCAGACCCCTTATGAGATGTCTTTTGTTCCCCTCCCTATTGGGACTTCACAATAAGCTTACTTATACCATATACAAAAACAAAATTAGCAGTTAAGAAACGAAAGTTGAGGTTCATTAGAGATAGTAGCCAACAAGAACAAATTACTTGAAAGAGCAAAACATGCCTACGTTGGCAACAACAAAAGAAATAGCAACATACCTACGCCAACAAAAATTCTAAAGAAAACCTTGGGTTCACATGACAGCACAGATGAACTCAATAATGAACAATCAGAGATAAAATATAAAGATTAAGAGGAAAACCAAGCTTAGAAGAACCATGGGCCTATTTATGATGTCAACTTCATTTTTACCAGAACATAAGGTTAACATCGATCAACACGCCTTGGATTTACAAGTCAACCTGAAACATATCCTTATTTACAAAGTCTTTGACCCCGCATGTCCATTAAGTTCATTGTTTTATTAAAAGCAAATACTCAACTTATAACATTTTAAAGTCAACTTCCTACAAAACTAAATCTCACTGACTAACAAATTGAACTCAAATTGATAAAGAGAAATGCTACACCATTTTAATATTTTGGCAGACACTAAATATTATTTTATCCAGTTCTTAATGTAAGTGCTAATTATGAAATTGCTTTTGATCCTAAATGTAAAACATATTTCTCATATTTGTCAATCTTTTTCTAATTTACATATTCCCTCAGTACACAATCAAGTAAGAGATAGAGAGAATGAATTAAAGAAGATGATTAATGTGTTTTAGAGAAAAAAAAAAACATGTGATATTAATTAAAATAACTAACTTGTTTAATCTTGTCATGCAACAAGAGAATACAAGAAACCTTAAGATTACCTCAAGTGATAAGGAAAATCATCAAAAGTGACATTAATGCTCTTTCCATCAACCACGAGCCTCTTGAGTTCCTTCTCAATCAGTTCGCCGGTAAACTCTTGAGACTCACGATTCCCGCCAACCCATTTCTGCATGGTTTGACCCTGGGTCAACCCGATCCCCACCCCTAAACCAACCCCGACACTCAATGCCGAGAACAAAATGCTCTTTTGTTCCATCTACGTTGTTGTTGTTGTTGTTGTAAGTCGTCAATCAAAAAGGACGCGAGAGATCGGCCTCCTGGAGCAAGATGAAAAACAAAAAGATTCTTCCTTTAAGACCTGGGAAAGCGATTTTCGCAGAAGGGTATTGGATTAAGGAAGTTTCAAAGAAAGATATGATGCTTCGATATTAGTGATTCTGTAAGGGGTTTGGAAAGAATCAGAAAAAAAAAAAGGGTGACGACGGCTAGAGAGAAAATGCGAAGACAACGTTGGTGTGAAGGCTTTTTGGGAGGTGAATGAATCGTTGTGTGGCCCCTCTACTTGGGCGATATATATAGCATTCCTTACAAATGGACGTGGAATTTTGCCGGGAACCATCAATTCCCAATGTTTAAAAAGAAAAGGGTCATTCCCAATGTTTAAAAAGAAAAGGATTATTAAATTGATTGCAGTTCGTTATTATTTATTATTTAGTGTATTCATCGCCTTTTAAATATTCAAACTTTTAGGTAACTGTACGATGTTGAGGTTACATATAAAGTTGAAGCGCAATTTTCCCCAAAAAGTTTTTTTGAATCAATTTTGCTCTATCTGTTGTTATCTTGGTTAATTTTGATAATTAGTTGACTAAATATATTAAGCTGACAATCTATATCTCATTCACTTTGTTTTTGTTGAAGTGTAAATTTGCCCGAAATTTTTTTAAATCTAACTTTAAAAATAAAATGAAGTAGATGACACATAGACTTTTGCACCTTAACAAAAAATGACATGTGACCGTCGGCTTATCATATTTGGTCAACTAATGATCAAAATTAACTAGATAATGGCTTGGATAAAATTATTCCCTTTCGACACTTCCAGGGAAAAATTGTCCCATGAAAAACTTCCAGTGCAAAATTGACCATAACCCTTATATATTTGTGTGTGTTACTCCATTTGATCCTTAATATAAAATTCAGTTGACTTTTTTCGGTAGAGATTAAAGAAGCTAAATAAATTAGTTAATCATAACATTTGTCGGGTATCATTTGATTATATATTATTTTATAAGTCGATAAATTAGTTTGATATAAAAATTAAATAAACATTTTTAAAGTAATTTATTTAGTTTCCTTAATCTTTACAAAAAAGTTAATTGAGTTTTATATTAAAAACAGGAGGTATTATGTTGTTTTGAAATTCTTTTTACGATTATGCTCCTATAAATAATATATAATTTAAATCTCGTGAGTTAAGTAATTATATCAAATTTAAATTATGTTTTAGCCTCATAAAAATTTTAATCTTTTTACTTTAGTCCTTATTTAAAAGTCTCATAAAGGAAGTAAAATGAAAATATTGAAATATTTATGAGGTTAAAGCATAATTTCCTAAAATTTTGGGTCAAATTCTATAATTTTCACCCCTAATTTCAAATGCTGACTCCAGTGGGTTTTATTTTGTAATTTTTGCCCCCTAATTTTCATTCCTAGCTCCGCCTCTGGTCTTAAACAGAGCTGCTTTTACTAGGAGGATACCTTTGAGAGACTGAAATAATCTTTATTTTTATTTATATATGAACTTATTAATTGATCAAAGCTTTAAGTAATGGAAAAAGGATGCATGGTTTTTTTATTCATTCATTCCCCTTTGTCTTTCTTTTTCTTTCTGCTCCCAACTTTTTCTTTATGGTTTGATGGGTTAGTGGGGATCTATACAAAAGCCTCCATTTTCCAAGTTGGAGTTCTTTGTTGGCATTCAGATTTTCTAAATCAAGTTTGTGACGACTTTTCAACTTCCCCAAATAAGCTCTTACTTTGTAAAGTTGTTTGAGGAATTAATGTTTGATGACTGATAAGAACTCGCACACAAATATTAAGTCATCAAAGTGGAATGATAAATGAACTTTGTCTCAGAATATTAAGCTAATCAATTAAAAAAAATTAAAAAGCATGATTTTTTAGCCAAGATTGGTGCGTATACCAATACCAATAACCAATATCTGTACACCTTTTTGGTGTATGCGTTTGTGAGTGCATGGCATACTCTTTTGTCGTTTGAGAATATTTTCCACGTCAGGTTCACATGCTTTGGTTCGAAATTTAAGTTTTCACATTAATTTAAATTAGGAAGCTTCATGCCATGCCACTATACACACACACAACTTTACAACAACTATCATATGAGAACCACCATGCGTGAATTTTATATTATTAATTAATACCGACCAATAACAAAAGTTGAGGCCAGCAATATAATTAACAACATTTATAGGGAACTTTCCGTAATAGATCATATAGCTCTACACTTTTTTCTTTTAACATGGAAAGGGTGAGTTTTAGAAACTTAATGAATAAGTATACTACCTCCGGTTTTAAATATGAAACTTAGTTAATTTTTTTAAAAAAAGATTAAGAAGCTAAATAAATTACTTTAAAGTATTTATATTTATAAAAAAAAAAAAAAAAAAAAAAAAAAAATCAAACTAATTATGTGATTTATAAACTAGATTTTACATTTAAGACCGGAGAGAGTACATGCTATAGTGGAAAAGTATGACAAGACTTATGGAGGGACGAGTGTTTTTTTAATTAATTTCAATAAAACTGTTTTAAATTAAAAAATAAACATTACCTTATTAACAAGGAAAGAAAAAGCTGATATCATAAAGGCCTTATTCATGAGAACGTGTTTAGTGGGGTTACGTAAAGTGCTGAAGATATAATATCAATTCATATGTGGTAGAGAGCTCAATTTCGAAAGTAAATAACTATATATATATATATATATATATATATATATAGCCATTGTGACAAAAAAGGAGTTTAGGTTCATATGTTTCTCTTTTCATATATTAAGTCAATACGTACAGCTTTGTTAGTTCAATTTATTTTCTTTTCCTTTGAAAAAAAAAAATCATGTAAAAAATGTGGTAATTAATTAGGATAGCTACTGGCAAATAATATTGTTTAATTCCATTAACCAGATTGTCCAAAGTTGAACTTGGTTTATTAAAAATATGTGTCAAATATGCAGTAGACATATACTAGATAACGAATAATTTATATATTTTTAGTTTTATATCTTTAGAAAATGATCTCTAAGTGCGAGGCAACGCTAAAGCTTGAGCCTCTACAATATTGAGATGATGGTATTGATAGGTACTATGAGATTGGCTAATATTGCTGGGGTGGAGGATGTGGATGCCATTAATGATATTTGTTATATAACTAATTAGAGTTACTTAAGCAATGATTTACAGTTGTCATCAATTATATGTACAAGTCTTATGTAGAGGACAGATGTATCTTGATTCTCTCAACGACATGTGTCTTAGAATTCCTCAGAATCTTTTTATCCTATCGTCCAAATATTAATTTAAGCATCCAAAGAGAAACACATAATCTATTTCAAATTATCGCATGCGGTAGAAATAAAAATTTAAAAAGTAGATTATTTGTCTCTTTCTTAACGTTTAGATTAATATCGAACGGTTAGGATAAAAAGATACGAGGAGAGATGAGATTTTGAGATAATCTGTTCTCGAGAACAGATCCTATATATAAGTGTACTTTATACTTATTAATAAGATCATGACTTTATCTGGTCCATAATCTACGTTTGTTTAATTATTTGGTTTAGCTTGAAAGAGGGTTTTGTATGTAGATTTTGAGACCTTAATATAAAAATAAATGAAGGACAATCATGGTTCTACACTTCTACTACTAGTGACTTCTCCGGCTTATCGGCTCGTAGCCTTTTTTTTTTTTTTTTTGGGTATAAAAATAATTTAAGAGAGTTAGGTCCCACTGTCCTAGGGCTCACCAAGGCATAGTCTCGTAGGTTTTATTGTGAATTGTAAGAAATCATTCTTTTTGGGCTTCATGAAAATGCATTAAAGCCCAAAAGATGGATATTTTGGGCTTCACCTTAACCGCCACCAAGCCCATAAATCATAGTTAGTTTTCTTAGATGAACGTTATTTAGTTTTGCAATGTTGACTTTTCAAAAGATTTTAGTGCTGGCTATAAAATTCTCTTCATATACACTACTAGGGGATCGAACGATTGACTAGATCTAGATGTTTAAAGAATTTATGTAAGTGTCAATTATATTAGACCTCATGATTTTTTTTTTTTAAATGCGCTTTAATTATTAAGAACTCTTTTTTCCTCCTTCAAATTTGTAACCCCTCAACACACGCACACTCACA